>APFE030183694.1:0-16320 GCA_000404065.3 Pinus taeda
CCAATCTTGAAAACTAATGATAGTCAAAGAATAGATAGTAAACCCACAAGGTTAAGCAAAAATAAAATAAAAAATTGTTTGGGAGGGGGTAGGAGGGGGCTGGGATTTTGTTTTACTTATCTAAGAAAAATAAAAAAGGGTGGTTGTTGTGACCACAATAGAGAGGATATTCATGGAGATATTTGAAAGATGTAACACATTTTGAAAGCTTTTATAATCAAGGTCCACTCTCCATTCTCCAAATGCTATCATAGGAGTTTTTTGTCTCTCATCAAAATAGAAGGTTTAGTGCAAGCTACCAAGGAAGATTTTTTTTTTTTTTTTTTTTTGATGTAGTCATATAATTAGAGGCAACTAAGTCTAAGATCCATCTATCAGATAATGAAGCCATAACAGTGAAAACATGACCCTTACCTTGATCCTTGGTAACTTGTCTTTCAAATTATACTTAAGATTGTTTAGTATGAAATCTACAAGTTGTGTTGCTAAAGTACATTTTCCATATAATTAATGGTCTTCACCATACAATAACTCTTTGAATGAAATCCTTTGTTATAGTAGATAAGCTATGTTCTCTCCTCCTTAGTTTTTCCTCCATTGGGATTCGAAGTCTCCTTAATGGATTCAATGTTTTCTCCATTTATGGATCAAAATCCCTTATTTCCCATTTGTTCTTCTTTCTATTCTATTGTATTGCAAGCACATTGGCCTTGGACTTTTTGAGAGTCGCCACATGAATGAGCTTATTTTTCTCGTGAATGAGTGAAAATATGAAGGCATACATTGAAAGAAAGTTCCAATTTTTCCCATAGAGATCATTTTAGTATGGAAGGGAGAAATAAATAGAGAATATTCGTCTTTGAAAGAAATGAAAGGAAAATATGCTCCTCTTTTTTATCAATTCTATGTTAGCCCTATACTACTAGTATAACCCCTTATTGTTATTAGTGCAACCCGCTTATTGTATTATTGTGCCCATATAGTCCCCATGTTGTTATTATTGTGCCTCATAGAATCCCACTAATTTTATTGTTGTTCCCCTACAATATTATTGTTATGTAGGCTTTAATTATATTGGAACCCCTTAGACTCCTATATATAGAAAAGAGGCCTTGTCATTTGTATCATACAAGAATTTTTCATTTATGTAATGCAAAGGAGGTTTCCCCCTCAAAGAGGCTAATTTTGAAGTTGTTAATCTATCCTTTCTTCTATTTTGTGAGGTTGTCGCATAACATTTGGTATCAGAGCTTTGGATTCTAGGGTTTCGCTGCTTCAAATAGGTCATCTCGGAATTTTCGCTATAAATATTTTCCTGTAAAGTTTCAGAAGATGAAATTAAAACCCATTTGAGCTGAAATCTTGATGAACATTGCGTCTAAATTTCAGATCTTTTTTCGATACATTTTCAGAGATATGATCCAAGGAACATAGGGTTTTTGCAGGCTCTTGAATTATATCTCAAACAGGTGACCTGGGGAAAATCGTCATAACTTTCTCTCTGAGCATCAAATTTAAATTTCGTAAAATATTACAGAAAGAGGACAAACTGTAGTTTTTTATGTATTGTTTCGAAGTGGAAAGGTTGAAATAGGGACATTTGGTACTTCATACAATTTCATACTAAAGCGGTCTATAATCAGGCCATCATGGGATATTTGGACAAACTCTTTCTTGGAGAATCCAATATTGATCAAACTTGTGGGGTTGAAAAGAGGACTCAATGGGCTACCACAGGACGAAATTTCAGACCTTGGAGATCTAAAATTGCAAAGATACAACAGATTCAATATCAAGATCCTATAAAGCGAATAAAAGCGTGTAGTCTTTTTAAAATTTTGTATAGGTTTGGTTTGAAAAATTAGTTTGAAGTAATTCAAAGGGCATAGTAAAGCATAATTATCATTAATTGATGCCCCGTAGAAAGACACTAGAAACACCTAGTAAGAAACCTGAGATCTTTACCATGAATCATGAAGAAGAGGAAGAAAAACATGATATATCAAAATTATGAGACCAAGTGGAACAAATTTCACTCTCACAAAAAGTAACAGTAGCTAAGATGGATGGTTTAGAAGTAAACATTGAAGATTTTAATAAATAAATGGAATTTTTGAAAGGAGGTTTGGAAAATTTTCTTCAAGAAATGATTCGTAATGGCGAAAAGGTAGTAGAGGAAGCTCATAATGAGAAAAAAAGAAACATTAATCATGATTCCATAGAATCTAATGTCAGATTCAAGACCCACCATGTTCTAAAGATTGATATGAGGAATTTTGGTGGCAAGGATCCCGTAACATGGATACTACAGATGGAGCAATATTTTGATCTCCATAATGTGCATAACACACAAAAGGTACGCGTTGCAACTTTATATTTAGAACCCAATCATTTTGGATAGCATCGATGGCTTTGCTCTCGTAAACAAATTTTCACTTGGTTAATTTTTATGGAGGAAATGATAGAAAATTATGAGGATACAAAAATAAATACCTTCTTTAGCCAATTGATAAATCTCAAACAAAGGGGTTCAATGGTGGAGCACATTAAGGAATTCCAAAAATTGAATATAAGGGTAAAAGATATTCCAGAGGATCATATAATTGATGTGTTCATAGTGAATTTAAAGGTTAACAATGAACACTAGGTTTTCCTTTGGGAACCTGATTCATTGGAGAAGGCATTCGGATTGGCAAGAAAAATTGAAAGCAAAATTATAGTAGCAAGGAAGCCTACCACTCATAACTATAAAGATGGAAGTGTTTCTTACCCTAGCCTTCCACAACCTACAAGGTTTACACCACAACAATTGGAAGAAAAGAGAGAAAAAAGGCTTTGTTACATTTGTGATAGAAAATACACTATAGGTCATAAGTGTGCTGAGAACAAATTATTTTATATAGATTGTGAAGAAAAGGAAGAAAAGAAACAAGAAACATCAAAAGAAGAGGATATACACCAGGAACCAACCCTAGAGAAAGAAGAAATGAATTCGACCTTATCTTGTAATGCATTGGAAAGAATTAAAGAATTACCACTCCTCAAACTCTCAAGATAGAAGAACATATCAAGAATTAAAAGGTAATAGTGTTCATTGATTCGGGTAGTACTCATAATTTTATTCATTGTATGATAGCCAAGGAATTGAATTTCTTCCTATATCTAGCACCAGAGTGTCAAGTGATGGTTGAAAATGGAGGAACCATAAATTTCCTTGGAAAGTGCCATAATATCAAGCTATCCATGGGAGAACATGTAATAAATAGTTCAATGATTTCCATTCCAATGGGTGGTGTTGATGTTGTATAGGAGTCCAATGGCTACAATCTTTAGGTATGCTAGCTTTTAATTTTCAAGAACTTTCTTGAAATTTTTTTGGGAAGGAAAGGAAGTTGAATTAAGGGGTATCACAGGGAAACCGGGAAAGATAATCATCTCTAGCAACATGACAAAGCTTCTAAAGAAATAACAACATGGCATAATTGCATAATTATGTTCACTAGAGGTTCCCACATCGAAATTGTCTATTTCTCTAGATCTCCAAAAAGTTTTGGACAATCATTCCAACATATTTGTGACTTCCAAAGGCCTCCCGCCTATTCGTGATCATGAACATGCTATTCATTTGATTTTAGGAAGTGTTCCCCCAAACATCAGTGCTTATAGATATCCATATTCCCAAAAGATTGAAATTTAACATATGGTTGCATAAATTCTAGAGGTTGGTATAATTCAACGTAGTCAAAGTTCTTTGTCCGCTCCAGTAGTATGTGTACACAAGAAGGATGGATCATGGCACATGTGTCCAGATTATAGGGAGCTCAACAAGCTTACTATTAAAGATAAATTTCCCATTCCTTTTATTGATGAATTATTGGATCAATTACATGGAGCAATTTATTTCACCAAGTTGGATTTTCATTTGGGATATCATCAATTCAGAATGAATATTGAAGACATTCCAAAAACAACATTTAGAACTCATGAGGGTCATTATGAATTTTTCGTCATGCCTTTTTGCCTTACCAATGCACCTTCTACATTTCAAGGTTTGATGAATTCCATTTTCAAACCCTACCTTAGAAAATTTGTGTTAGCATTTTTTTATGATAATCTACAGCAAGTCTTGGAAGGATTGTGTTAAACATGTTGACAGGGTGCTAAAACTATTAGAGGAGAAACAATTATATGTAAAAATTTCCAAATGTTTAATTGGAGTACAAGAGGTGGAATATTTGGGTCATATTGTATTTAATGAAGGTGTTAAGATAAACCCTAGCAAAATTAAAGCCATTAAGGAATGGAAAATTCCCACATCCATAAAGCATTTGCGAGGATTTCTTGGGTTGACAGGGTATTATCGCAAGTTTGTTAAGAATTATGGGAGAATAACAACACCTCTAACAACATTACTAAAGAAAGATGCATTTTCTTGGACTCTGGAAGCAACGAAGGCCTTTAAACATCTTAAAGAGGAAATATGCCAAGCACCGGTAATAGCTTAAGCCAGACTCAGAAAAACCTTTATTGTGGAATGTGATGCCTAAGGAAATGGAATTGGTGTTGTTTTAATGCAAGAAGAAAGACCCATTTCTTTCAAAATTCATCCAATCAAAGGAAAGTATTTACACAAATCTATTTATGAGAAGGAAATTTTGGCAATACTACATGCACTTAAGAAATGACGACCTTACCTAATAGGAAGACGCTTCAAGGTAAAAATGGATCATGATAGTCTTAAATAATTTTTAGAATAAAGATTATCTTTAGAAGAACAACAAAAATGGGTCACAAATATGTTGGGTTATGACTTTGAAATCATCTACAAAAAATGGAAAAAAAATGTTGTTGAAGATTCACTCTCAATAAAGGATGAGGATGTGGAAGCATTGTTTTGTGCCATTTATATTATCCAACTAGATTGGATAAATGAATAAAGGGGTGAATCGAATAATGAAGAAGAAGTATGAGCACTCATTCAATAGTTGCAACAAGATCCCAGTACATCTGATACATTTAGCTGGTAAAATGATTCGTTATGGTGCAAAGATCGCTTATACCCCTGTAAGAATTCCCAACTCATACAAAATATTCTTCTAGAATTGCACACTTGTCCCTTAGGAGGGCACTCAGGATTTTCAAATACTTACCATAGGGTTAAGAATTTTTTTTTTTGCATGGCCTTAAATCTGATGTTCAAAATTTTGTGGCAGAATTTTTGGTTTTCCAACAAAATAAAGTTGAGACAATTAATACCCCAGGTCTATTACAACCTTTATCCATTCCAAGTCAATGTTGGGAGGAGGTTTCAATGGATTTTATCACATGTTTACCCAAGTTTGAAGGAAAGAGTTTCATCATGGTGGTAGTTGATAGATTTACCATGTATGCACACTTTTTGCAGTATCTCATCCATTTAAAGCCAGTACAGTTGTTGCAGTATTTATGGAAACAATTCAAAAGCTACATGGAAACCCAAAGATTATTATAAGCGACAGAGATCCCACTTTCACTAGAAATTTTTGGACGAAATTACTTTCTTGTCTGGGTACTCAGTTAGCTAATAAATCATCTCATCATCCTCAATCTGACCAACAAATTGAGATAATGAACAAATTTTTGGAAGGATATATTCATTTCTTTGTATCCGATAAACAAACACAATGGGTCAAGTGGTTTCTTATGGTTAAATGGTGTTATAAAACTTCCTTCCATACTGCAACAAAAATGACCCCATTTATGGAACTTTTTGGATATCATCCACCATCCATCACATCATCTTTAAAAGAAAATTCTAAAGTTCAAGCAGTGGAAGATCACATCGATCATCAACAACAAGGTCTCAAACACATAAAGGATAACCTCACTTTGGCAGAAAATAGAATGAAACAACAGGCATATCAACATCACAGTGAAAGAAGTTTTGATGTAGGTGACTGGGTATTTCTACGACTACAACCATACAAAACAAATGACCCTCAAACAAGCTAATAAAGATAATAAATTATCACCAAAATATTATGGTCTATACAAGGTGTTACAAAATATTGGTACTATGGCATACAAATTGGAGCTTCCTACATCTTCTCGAGTGCACCCAATTTTCCATGTTTCATGCTTAAAGAAGGTTATAGGTGAGAAGATCCAAGTTCAAACAATATTCCTAGAACTTGACAAGGAAGGAAAAATCATATTGGAACCTTAAGCAATCACAGAAACAAGAAATCAAAAACTACGAAATGGATCAATTTCAGAGTATCTCATCAAGTGGAAGAACTTACCTGCTAAAGATTCCACATGGGAGGATGATAATTTTATACAAGACCATCTTTAAGCATTGAGGACAATACTGTATGAAGGAGAGGGGCATGTTAGGTCCCTATACTACTAGTGTAACCCCTTATTAATATTATTGCAACCCCCTTATTGTATTATCGTGTCCATATAGTCCCCATGTTATTATTATTGTGCCCCATAGAAGCCCACTATTGTTATTGATGTGCCCCTATAATATTATTGTTATGTAGGCCCTAATTGTATTGGGACCCCTTAGACTCCTATATATAGAAAGGAGGTCTTGTCATTTGTGTCATCCAAGAATTTTTCATTTGTGTAATGTAAAGGAGGTTGCCCTCTTGAAGAGGCTGACTTTGAAGTCATTGATCTATCTTTTCTTCTATTTTGTGAGCTAGTTGCATAACATGCTACATGTCTTAACTTATTGAATCAATGTCTTAAACTTGGAAAAGAAGTCATGTATGGTCTCAAAGTTTCTTGGGCTCAAGAATATGAGCTCATTCTCCAATTGATATCCTCTAAATTCATTCTTCTTGCTAATTAGTCCCTCCAATTTAGTCCATACTTTGTTTGGAGTTGAACAAGATTTAACATGAAAGAGGAAGGTTGGAGAAATAGAAAAGTATATAATGACATAGGCCTCATCCTTCCTATTCAGGTACCTTAACTTATTTATAGCTTAATTTTATTCTATTTTAATATCCATAGTGACTCAATAAATCCCCTTACTTCATAGTAGAAACAAGATCTATGTCTTCCAATCAAAGTAGTTGAAAGGATTGAGAAATATTTAGAAATCAAGGGCAACTAGATTATGGTGATTTCTCTTATTTTGATAATTTCTTGTGATGTTATTTTACTTAACTTTATGGAATTGTAATTAATTCCTTGTTTCAATTGATTATTATTTTTTTCTTATCATCAAACAATTATCAAACTATGAAGATCAATGAGATAATAGGACACAAAATGTAGGATAATAGTCAGGGCCAAAACCTCTCCCTTTGAGAGGAAAACCCACAATAATTATTCTCTTCTTAGAGAATCTTCAAATGATGAATTCCAAGACCCAATACCCTTGAAAAATACCCCTATAATACCAAGTCAACCTCTCCTTTGATGAGCTAGTCCTTCACAAATCCAACCCAAGTTGAACTACTTCAATACTTCAAGAAATTCAATTCTTACTTTAGGATTGCAATTTTCAACCTCTACTACATAAACCCTAATTTGGCACGTCTGAGGAAATATGGTGAACTATGTATCTTTCTACCTTTTCTTGTGGAGTAGCTTCTTCCTTAGTAACTTGTCTTGCAAGATTATCCTTTTAACACCTAATTTCTTCCTCCGAAGATAACTATAATTTTTGGTCTTTATGTAACAAAATGACCCCTTAGTTTACTCGAATGTATGAGATGATGGTGGCCCAAAAAAAGTATTTAAATGTTTCACTTTTCCTCCCTTTTATTCTCCTCTTCTTTTCTTGTCTTGTAGGTATTCTTCTTGTCTTGATTGAACTTGCTTGATGTTGTCCTCAAATGAGGTCAAGTTCCTATATATAGGCTTCTTTGAGTAGCCCTAATGAGGTTGACTTGTCACTGTTAGGCCAACTTGTCTTTTAGTAGACCGACTTGGTCTTGGAGGAAGACATCTGAATATTGACTCTAAATAAATTTATTTTACATGATACAACATGCCCAATAGGGTATTTACATATGACAATGACTTCTTTGACTCCTGGATTTTATGACAAAGCCCTAGAAGCACTCAATGGGTGCTTTACCTATAAATATACTGATCTTGAGTGTGAAACCTATGCTACAAAATAACAATGATAAATTTTATTTTTCTCTTTACATAAAATACATAAAATCATGATTACATAAGACATTATGAAGACCAAACCTAATTACATTTTCCAACACTCCCTCTTAAATAAGGAGGTATTCAGAATACATACAAGGTACATGGACATTCTCATACTGAATAATTCTCATAAGAAGATTCATATTGGTAAGCCATCTCATAAGCTATATTTTTATCTTATATTAATGAATCTCATCATATCAACCAGAATTGTCACATAGCAAGGCCTTGACTAACAACTCTATCTCTCCAAAATATTAGAGCACAATGCTGGGGAGATAAATGATTTATGGAAGCCTTTATCATTGTTTCTCAAGGCACATACCCCATTTGGATGTTCACAAGGTATGTCTATCTAGGATCATTCTTGTCTTGGATTAACACATCCTCAACGAATTTTCTTTTAAACTACTCTTACTTATTGCATTCCCTACCTCATCCTCAAAGAGTATCAGTATCATTCTCAGATTATTCCTCAATCCTCCATTATTTATTCATAATGAAAACAAGAATGATGTGTCTATCTATCCCTATCAACTAGGGATGATCTATTCATTCCTATAAAAGGAATATACCCAAATTCCCTCTTAACTAGGGATTTGCCCAAAATTCCTCTTAACTAGTGACTTGTTACCAAAAAAAACTATCTTCTCTTCAGAAGAGATCATGCTATTATCAGCTACTTCTAGAGCTCTTCCTTTCTACATCATGTCATGGATGAAATTTAACTTCTTCATCATGGAGCTATCTTCTTCTAGAACTTATTCATAGGGAATAAATCATCTTCTACATCACTTGCCTTCAACGAAACATAGTGTTGAATGTGTAGAATTTTGTAGAATTTTCCTACAAATCAGCTAGCTCTGATACCATGTAGAATTTTTTCTACAAATCATCTACCTCTGATACCATGTAGAAATTGCCACTTGTAGATCACCTGGTAATGCAATGTACTAAAGCAAAACACTTGATCTAATTCTACAAACAATTTAGCGGAAGCTTAATAAACCATGAGCATCATCAATAAGAACACATATAACTGATAAGAAGGAACCAATCACACATAACACAGAAGAATTTACCCGGGGAAAGCACCTGCCTAAAACCCCATCTCTGTATTATCATACAAGTGGAAATATAGTCCGGATTACACAAAGCCTTAGCTCGGAAGCTATCCAACTCTCAGTACAATCCCTCTGTTGCTCATAGACAATCAAAGGCTTCTTAAAAACCTTCTCCTCTACCCTCCAAGCCTCCTATTTCCTTGTGTAGTTTCCTTGGGGTCTAGTGCTACCACTTGTGTGAATTAGCCTCTTCACACACACTAACCTCTGATCTAACTGCACAAACTTGAAGGAGATAAATCCTCATCATGGATGAGCTTCCTTTATAGGAAAAATATTCATCCAAATAATAGTACACTGTCCCTTCTCTAATCTCAACTAGGTTTCTATCTGAACTACCATGCATTAGTTATCCATGAGAGAATACTCAATTATCTGAAAATAATAGTTATCACATGCATGCAAATCAACAAATTATATCTCATTAATTTAAAAACTCGTTAAATTAATCTAACTGAACTTGACTAAGTTAAACTAAGCCAACTGATCCTCTCAATATAGAACTCATCCTTAATTCCTCAGTCAGTGGAGCAAATCAAGGACACATTCCGCAATTAGTGGAGAAATTATTACATGTTCTCACAAAGACTTCAAATTTGCTTTTCCTTAACTAATTAACTCATGGAGAATTAATTAATTAATATTCCAAACTGTTGGTAAGACAAAATTCGAATTTTACTTCCTATTTTAGACCAAGGATTGCCTAAAAATAGGAATCCAACTAGAACTACTAAAAATAGAACATCTACTTTTAGCACTTACATTTTTCATTCCCTGTTGCCCAATCCAACACTGATACCCAAAATGTTATTTTTAGTAGTACTATTTTTAGAACTTCTATTTTTAGCATTTCTTGTTGCCATTTTTCAACACTCCCTCTCAACAAGAAAGTCTTCCTCTCGAACCCGATCCTGTACCTTCAGAATTTTCTGCATGCAACAATTCTACCAAGTGTGGTTGCTCCAGCAACTCTCGGAACAAAAAAAACTCCCAACTGACCTCTCTGTTGGGCTAGAAACATACTCTGATGCTGAATCTCTACCTGCTGTTGACAAGTGCTCCCACTTTGACCTCTACACTACTGCAACATCTCCATGCATCTCGCACCTTTGCACCCTTCTCTGTGCTACCCTGCACCATGAAACACACTTGTGCCTCTCGCATTGTTGCAGCCTGCTTGCTTTGCATTGTCCTAGGATTCCCTACACTATAGCTCTCTCTGTCACTCCATCCGCATCTGTCTCTACCTAATCAGTCATTTCCTGCTACTCCTCATTGGGGCTCTTGTAGCAGAGTCGAATCAAAGAGGTTGGGTACCTCAAGGATCCTGCCCTTCCTCCTTGGGACAATCACCCCACATCGCCCCACCTCCTACCTGGAGGTATGGTTGCATGTGATCCCTCTGCCCACCTGGCTCGATGTTTCCCTCTACTAGAGGTCTCTACATGAGTAGATGTCTCTACCCTCTCCACTTAACTTCCCTTTTTGTGGTTGATCCATAACCTCCTGAAGTTGTTGCACTAATCATGTCTCTTCCACAATCATCTGAGACTTATTCTAACACTACATGTTGAGAGGTAATATACTCTCCCTCTCAACCAACAAGTCTCCATCAATTACCTTGCTACTCAAGGCTTTGCATGCATCCTGAACCTAAAGAGCATACAGGTTCTTGACCCGTGAACAAATCTTCTTAACCTGTCTAGTGATGATGTGTCTAAGGAAAACCTTTCCCGTACTGAAGACTACATCATAGCCTCTGTCTTCCAGCATTGTGATCGACACCAAGTTTCTCTTCAGTCCTGTTACATACTTGACATCGGTCAAGGTAAGGAAACCTCCATGCTCCCTCTGAAAAATAACCATGCCTACACTTGAGACACTATACTTTTCATCATTACCCATCGCTATGAGTATCTGGAGATATTTCTCCTCCAAAATACTGAAGTAACTCTTGTCACCAGTCAAACCAACCACTTCCCACCATGGATGAAACCATGCATGTGAAGACTGTGAAATTCAACTCGAACTGTGAAGCAAGTGCCTCACCTTGAGATCCTTCCCCAGATCCCTTCTTGGATTTCCTCAGTGGAAAATTTGCAGCAAAATGGCCCACCTCATGACAACAAAAGCATTGCACTTTCGATTTGTCAAACTTCTTCCTACCATGGGAAGAACTGGACTCGGAAAGAGAAACCTTCTCCTTCCCCTTCTTCACCTTACTTTCGAAGGCACAGTTCTCTTCATCCTCCATGGATGAAGAACCATCTCTGGTGCTCTGTCTGATCTCCTCCTACATTAAATCTTACCATAGTTGTTCCCAATCTGGTAGTTTTTTTCCCTTCCATTAACTGAGCCCTGGTAGCTATGCTAGCTCTTAGGAAAGCCAAGGAGTGCTAGACTCACCATGTCATCATCAGCTATCACGACCCCTACACTTGCAAGTTCATCCCTACATGAGGTGAGCTTGTTCAGATACATAGAGATCATCTCATCCTTCTCACACTTGATCTTTCGAAGATTGTCCTTCAGTGCCAGCTTCCTCTAATCACTGCTATTCTGATAAATATCTTTCAATGTTTTCCACATTGCAAATGGAGTCTCCTTCCCATGGAGGCTCGAGACAATGTGATCTTGCACTCCCTCCAAGAGAATTCTCCTAGCTCTAGCCACACACTTCTTCCATTCCGACAGTTGAGTAGCATCAGTAGGCTTAGGGAATTCTTGATCAATTAAGTCCTTAAGGCCATTATCTTCCAATACTGCCTCCATGCGATCCTTCCAAGCTATATAGTTTGCGCTACCATCAAGGGCATACTCAAGCCTCAAACCATAGAATGCCATCGGTGAAATAGATGTGATAATAACTTAAGATCTATATCCCGAATAATAAACTTCGAATTCCTTCTTATATATTGTTCTTCCTTGATCACTTGTGCTCTGATACCATGTATAATTTTGTAGAATTTTCCTACAAATCAGCTAGCTCCGATACCATGTAGAATTTTTTCTACAAATTAGCTAGCTCTGATACCATGTAAAAATTCCCACCTGTAGATCACCTAGTAATGCAATGTACTAAAGAAAAACACTTGATCTACTTCTACAAACAATTTAGCAGAAGCTTAATCAACCATGAGCATCATCAATAAGAACACATATAACTGGTAAGAAGGAATCAATCACACATAACAAAAAAGAACCTTCCTAAAACCCCATCTCTGTATTATCATACAAGTGGAAATATAGTCCGGATTACACAAGCCTTAGCTCGGAAGCTATCTAGCTCTCAGTACAATCCCTCTACTGCTCATAGATAGTCAAATTCTTCTCACAAACCTTCTCCTCTACCCTCCAAGCCTCCTATTTCCTTGTGCATTTTCCTTGGGGTCCAGTGCTGCCACCTATGTGAATTGGCCTCTTCACACACTCACTAACCTCTGATCTAACTGCACAAACTTGAAGGAGATAAATCCTCATCATGGATGAGCTTCCTTTATAGGAAAAATATTCATCCAATAGATAGTACACTATCCCTTCTCTGATCTCAACTGGGTCTCTGTCTGAACTTCCATGCATCAGTTATCCATGAGAGAATACTCAGTTATCTGAAAATAACAGTTGTCACATGCATGCAAGCATCAAAAAACTGTATCTCATTAATTTAAAAACTTGTTAAATTAATCTAACTAAACTTGACTAAGTTAAACTAAGTCATTTGATCCTCTCAATATAGAACTCATTCTTAATTCCTCAATCAGTGGAGCAAATCAAGGACACATTCCCCAATCAGTGGATAAATTATTGCATGCTCTCACAAAGACTTCAAGTTTTCTTTTCCTTAATTAATTAACTCATGGAGAATTAATTAATTAATATTCCAAACTGCTGGTAAGACCAAATTTGAATTTTACTTCCTATTTTAGACTAGGGACTGCCTAAAAGTAGGAATCCAACCAGAATTGCTAAAAATAGAACTTCTATTTTTAGCACTTACATTTTTCATTCCCTGTTTCCAAATCCAACACTGATACCCAAACTGCTATTTTTAGCACTTCTATCTTTAGCATTTCTTGTTGCCATTTTTCAACATAATGAATAGTCATGTCATCCTTCTCTTCATCGAGAAGTGACCTTTCTTGTCATCATCTAGCTATCCTTCATATTGCTACCTCCTGCAACTGATGATTCTTTCATAATATTCCATCTAATATTAATTGTAGATAAACTTCTACAACCCTATTTCGGTATCCCTGTTATGACCACGTTTCATCAATTTTCAGACTGGATCCATAAAACAATCACCATTGCAATACAATCAATCTCTGAATCACCCAATACTGAAACCCTGTCACAGAACACAACCAGAGCCCACAACTCTGCAACAACAACTAGAATCAACAGCAACCTGAAACCCAAATCTCATAACGTATACGCTACTTTGACGAACCCAAACTGCGTGTATACGCCCTTTTACCAAGGAAAACCCGCGTACAGATCTGTAAATTCAACCTCATAACTTTGCAGCTACTTCAGACATCAGAACATACCCAAATCATAACATTCATAAACATGCGTCAATAGATCTAGTCTATCCATACTCAACCCATATAAAGATAATCATTCCAAGCCTTGAGATCCCAATCCATCATTCATCATCCTTCACATGAGTGCCTCCTTGGTTCAGATCAAGCAAGACATCACCAACCCATACCAGCTCTGGATCTCACACTTTATTAGATCTCCATCACTTCCTCACACTTGCACATGCTCTTGGCCTAATGATCTTCTCCTTATATAGCCTTAGGCCTTGCTCAATACCATGGTCCAAAACCATAACAAACCAATACCATCAACTTCGAAACTAGGGATCAACACGTTCGTCGAGACGCCATGGTCCAAAACCATAGGCACAACTTCCCAGGACTAACTGCCACGGACCAAATACTTTTCACATGTACGCACTTTTAATGAATCCAACCTGCGTGTATACGCTGATTCTCCTTGATGAACCTGCGTATATTTCTTTCTTGTCCTGCTGTACTGAGATCTGTCCTCTGATTAAGTTGCCATCACCTGTACCAACCTCTGAGCATCTGTACCAACCTCTGAGTGAGTTGCCATCAAGGACAACACTTGAAACATAATGCCAACAATCTCCCCCTTTGGACTTGATGGCAACCACCACACCAAGTCACTCTCCCCCTTTGACATCAAGGGCAAAGGGCGGACCAAGATATTCGCTTCCTTGGTATACCTTCTGCTGTCCATACTCCCCCTGAGTACCTGCTGAAGTCTCTGAATGAGCTCCCCCTTTGTATATGCCAAGATGTATCAATCCATCCATGCTCCCCCTGAGCAAAAGAAAGATTTAGGACCAACACTTCATCCAAAATCATTCATCATATATGATCTACACCATAAGCATCAGCATCTAAACCTGCAATACCATTCCTTTGATCAACCAACAGGATGTATCATAAGCATCATCACCAAGAACTTCTAACCATAATGCCAACAATGCATTATTTGAAGTATATGCTCCCCCTGAACCTGTGCCATGCCATCATCAAAATAGTGACTGAACCATATCAGACATCTGTACTGCTGCTTTCTTTCATAACATCATATACGCGACTCTGCAGCATCTAACTCGTGTATATACGCGATTTGTCTTCATGAAATCCGCGTATTAGATTTGGAACACTGATGTTCCACATTTCCAGCTTCCTCTGTCATGTCTGTGTACTCTGCTATGCCACACCTTTCTGGTTGTACTTCCTTCTTCTTCCATATCTTCAAGCGTGATGATGTTTTCTTCTTTTGGTTTGGTGTCCACAATCTTCTCTTGCATTCCTTCGCTATGTGTCCAAGTTTGTAACATGCATAACATCTTACATGTCTCATATTCCTTCTATGGCAATCAACAGCCTTGTGACCAAACATATTGCAAGAAAAGCAATATCCCTGAAAGTTCCTGGAACGTGATGATCTTTCTGTGTGGTCATGAGCCCTTCTTCTTCTACATCTGGCTGCAACATGCCCATGATTATGACATACATAACATTCAACATTATTCATAGGAGGAGTAGAAGTTTTTCTTTGAAGAATTCCTTTCCTTGGTTGATGATGAGATTGACCTTTCATTTCCTTGTTGACCATTTCAGATTTTGCATTAGAGTCCCTTGTCTTACTTTGTGAACTAGATTCACCTTCAATAGAATCATGAAAACCAAGACCAGTTTTGATAGCAGGAGACCGTTGACTACTAAGAATATCATCCAAAATCTTAGTACTATCTTGAAAACGTAATAGTTTATCCTTTTCTTCTAATTTACTTTTCAAGATGTTTACCTCAACTTGATGTTGTTCTTCCTTTTCCAGACATTGCTTCTTCAAATTTTCTTCAGACTTTCTTCCTTCTTCCACTTGTTGCCTTAGTTTGAGGATCTCATTTTCTTGCTCTTCATTCAGTACTTGCAGCATTTGGCGAACTCTGAAGGCACATTCCAGCTAAACCTTTAAGCTGATAATTTCTTCTTTGAGAGCACTCTCCCTTTTGCTAGGTAGGTCTATGACTTCATCTGATGCTTCATTTGCTTGTCCATCTTCAATCTGAGGTGATTCAGAATCTGAATACTTACTTTCATTCCCCGGCAGGGTGTCTTTGTTCCTTTGAGCTGTCTTCTTCTTTTGACGTGCTTTCTTTCCCATTGTTCTACGGATCTCCTTCAAGCGATCAAGCTTCTACCAAAGGACCTGCTCTGATACCAATTGTTGGAAATAATACTGAGAGGGGGGGGTGAATCAGTATTATCAGATCAGATAAAACTTTTCTATTTCATACTCAGATTCATATACGCTACTTCAATTAAGTGAACCAGCGTATACACGCGACTGTGTCTGAAGCAACTAGCGTATACCCAGAGATCTTATAATTCAGTTTGCTTAATCTTTAGTAAATGCATCAGAACATTATTAAGCATATTAACAGTAATCATGTGCAGTAAACAGAACAGATCATCACACATAA
>APFE030183697.1:0-15092 GCA_000404065.3 Pinus taeda
CTGAATCTAACATGCAATTGTGAAGTATTTTGTTATGAACATTTAGGGTAATTTAAAATGGAGGACTATCATCATCTTGCTCCTCCATGTGTGGCCCATAGTCTATGTGAGGACGGTTTTCTTGGATATTTAAAATATCATTGTAAGAAATTTGTTTGGAAGGATTTATGAGCTTATGTATGATTGGTTGGTACATTGGGTTTTGATCTAGCTCTAATAAGGGAACATAATTTTTTATCTTGATTACCTCGTGTTTGAGGTTGAACATTGGGGTTGTGCTTATTTTAGTTTCCTTTATTAGTTGGATCAGAAGTTAAGAAGGCATAACCTCCTAGAACTCAATAGATTCTTAAGTTGAATCTACATTTTTATGTAGAACAATTTTCCCTTTCTTAGTTGGTATCGTGAATTGGTTTTAAATCTGGTACTGGTACCTAAGGTTTATTCTGATGATTAATTCACTCAATTAGGCTACCTAGTCTAGGGCATAGATCGTAGCTCCTCTTGAGATCGACCATCATCACTGAGTTTTTGATTATTTGATATTAGGCGAGTGAGATCTCATAGTCATCATATGACTTCTAGGTTTCATGTCGCATGAAGGAATCCATGTAATTGTTCTCTGTGGTGTAGAATATGGGTTTTTGATCCCATACCTAGTTTATATATTTGTCAGTATGAAAGTTGACATCGTTTCTAATGGGAGGTTGTATGAGTTTCTCCTCATTCCTTCTCTCTACTCATCTTTTGAGGGTTAAACGACCTACGAATGAAAGTCGGGTTTCAAGGAGGTTTCTTTTGACTCTTACTTGCCCTTTTTGACTCATGTTTGATGATCTTGTTAGACAAGTTTCTAATCAACCTATTAATATCCTCAATATTATCCTCAAATGGATTTTTATTGTATGTAGGATGATCAAGTTCAACCTTTACTTTCTTCTTACGTCTATCCTTATCTCCCCCCTTTTATCTCTTGACATCGTAATTTTGATTTATGGCCTTTGTTCTCCATAATTTTCTATTATTAGCTAAGTTTCCTTCTATATCGACCACGTTCAATTGCATATAAACAAGGTTTTTTGGCCTCCTTTCCCTTAGCATAACAAAAAAATCAGGTTTGAAGGTTGTTGCATAGCCTACCTAGCAGCAATGGGGGTAGGTTTTATCTCATTTGGAATATTGTTGTAAAGTTTATCAAACTATTTAGTGATCTCTTTGATGTTTTCATATGGCTTCTTCTTTATTGTTGAGAACTCAGTAAGATAGTACTATAAATCTTTATTTTCACCCCATTGGGCACAATATGTTCTTTATATATTGTCCCATGAGTGTAGCGAGTTTGCTGGAAGAGTACGAAATCCTTTTCGCACATCTCCTTTAAGGATTTGTCTGAAAATTATCATAAACACATCTTCATCTATTCCCCTACTTCTCTCCACTAAATCTGGGTAGTCACTTCAAATAGTTCTTAGGCATGTTGTGTAGCACTGAGGGAAATGCCAAAAAAACATATCTGGTGGCCACCAAGGCCAATGGCTGATTGGGTTAATTCTATTGGTTACAATCTTTCCTGTTTCTAGCCATGTTGTGTTGTAAAATTACATCATTGATAACAAATGCTATGGGAGTTCTAGTTTTTTGTACATTTTGTGAAGTAACACAATGCATAGATGAAGGTGTGCTTTATGGTTTGTGTGGAGGATTGAGTGATCTACAACACTAAAGAATAGGTTTTGAGGGAAATATATCTGTTAGGATGATCTCTGAACAAGCTAGAAGAGGTAATACAATTAGAAAGGGTTTAGGTAGAGCATTAGTGGCTTTGTTCTCTAAGGGTTCAGTTTGTAAAGTTTTATTCCATTTCATAGAATTGTAGACAAAACATTCCGGATTAAATATTGGAAGTGTGAGGCTTGGATCCAGCTTTCTCTCGGTGCACCTCTTCAAATAAGACAGGATGAAGATATGGAATCTGTGGGATATATATTCGAGAGACAAACAAAATTAGCATGAACATGTAGAATGAGTCAACTTAGTCCATAGTTGGTTGTCGTTTTATTAGGTGGTTAATACGACAATAGTGATGTGATTAGATATAATTAAAATATAAATAGTGGAGTTTCCAAGTGGAATGCACAACCAATGGATTCATATCTTTTGCACCCAAAAAATATAAGGTAATTTCATTTCTCCCAGGGAATTAAATCAAATTGATCCTTGACAATGACAACACAAGATGTTGGGGCCCTAGAATCAGGCTATGTTGTGATGTAGTGCAAATCTTTGGAACATCTAAGTGAAATCTTGATTCATTGTTATATTTTTGGTTTCTTATTTAAGTTCGATGGATCACATCACCTATTATTATCATTGTTCTCACAAGTATATTTGTTAGAAAATTAGAAATGAAAACATATTTTCTTATATTGATAATTACTTGTGATGTTATTGTGTTCTTATTAACTTCTTCGTATTCGTAATTTATCTTCTTCTCATCAAGAAATTACCAAAACAAAATATGAAGATCATAGACACCAGATGTAGGCGCTCAGCCAGGTCTAAAACCCCTACATAGGGAAAGCCCAATCAAAGAACTCTTCCTTCAATACATTCAAAATGGGATAGAGAGAGACCTTATATCAACAAACCTTCCTCCTCCACCAATTCAACATTCCAATATTATTTATTAGTCTCTTCTTATCCAGCGGCTTCATCCTAGTAACGATCTCAAAATTTGACTTCCCAACTATAAAATTTTGACCCTTAGATACAACATTTTGTACAAGATTTCGCTCTATAGCTTTCAGCCCCACCAATAGCTTCACACATTTAAGAGAGATAGAATTTTTACTTCTTATGCTCGAGAGAGACCTCTTCTTCGTTATCCCTTTCCTCTTCTTTCCTTGAAATTCACACTTTTTCTGGCCCCAGAAGTTGCAAATCGAACTTCATGAGTGGGTGTGACAAATGAAGTCAAGTTGTTCCCTTTATATAGGAGTTTCTTCCCCTTTTCTTAGGTTCACTTCTTAAGTTTGAGGCCAACTTTTGGTGGAGGAGGCCTAGTTGACCTATTTTACAATAAAATAAATTACTTTCCTAAAAAATAAATCTAAAGAAGGGTCTTTTACAATATGATATGGACAAGGACACTTAACATAAACCCTAGAAGACTTTTATGTAGTCTTTAACCTAAACAAAATTGACCCAGGAATGAAACCAATTCTTTAATAAGTCAATTTCTTTGATAATAAAATTTATTTCTTTATTTTAACAAATACATTTCATTATGACTTAAGTACAATTATGAACACTGACACTAGATACACTCTTCAACACTCCCTCTTAACTAGGGAGGTATTCATAATTACATATATATAGAGGTACATGGAATGTCTCATAATGAACTATGAAAAGTTCTAGCACACTCAGTGTTGCAGACTATATACCTAACCAAGGTATTCTATCTAGGTGGGACTAAGATGGACTCAAGCTTTCATTCACTCTAGATACCATCATGCTTACTAGCTAACCATTAACCAAGGGATCTAGGTGTGTATCCAAGTTTGAAGCTCCATGAACAACACCACCTTCCCTCTTAGGGATATGTACATCAACACATATATCTTCCAGATGTCCTCCCAAACATCCATGATTATATGCTTCAACTCTCCCTATCAAAATAGATATATCATTTTGTTCAAGCATGCTTCGACAGTTTTCAACCTTTTTATGGAAAGATTTACATGTAAAAACAAAAACCCCAATGGTTCATAAACTTTCAAATATACATACAAGTAAATGTAAAACTTCGAGGTCCTCAATTGTTCTAATGCTACTTTCATCATCGAGTTATATACAATTTTTTGGAAGCTTTCTTCTTCTTTCATTTCTTCAGCAGCACCAAATACATCTTTAGATCTTTATCAAGTCTTTTGTTTGCAACTTCACAATAATTGATATGTAGTACTTCCATTCATTTGATTTCATTCTTACTTCAAGGAATTCACTATCATAATATGCCCTCCCTCTTAACTGGGGAGATATTCCACTCCTTCGATTGAGGCTCCCTCTCAGCTTAGGGAGATCGATCAATTCCTTCTTCTATAACATCAGAGAACCTTTTATGGATCTATTCCTTCTTACAACATTAGGGTCATATTGACCATCATTATCCATATAACTTCCTTCATCAATCTTATTATTATTATACGAACATCTTCATCATCTTGGAGATTATGTACTCGTAACATTTTAACAGTACGTATAACCAAATACAAATATGCAAAAGCATGAAGTTAACTATATCATAATAATATTACTATAAATGAAGCATTTATAATTTAGATATCAAACACCTAAATGTAGTTAGGTTCATAATAAAAAAGAGATCTATCATTTTACATTCTATACTTCAACTTCTTGCTAGGATTTTGTCATAAACCCTAGAATCCATGTTTGAGATAGAAGGCCTTAGCTATCAGCATTTCAATAACAATCCTATTATACATATAAGGTTTGAACAATATGCTTTTACAGGTCACACTTCTACTAGGGTTTGTTGTGAACCTTAAATCAAAGCTAAATCATATTGAAAATAATATTATCATATCCTAAAATAAAATCTCTACTAGGGATTTGTTACAAAGCCTAGAATTCACAAACTAAAACATGAGTATCAAATTAGGTTAACATACTCAAATATACATATCTACAATTTCATGCACTAGAATTTTTCATCAATTCCCATACATTTAAGTTAGATATACAACAATTTTCTCTAGGATAGGGTTTCAATCATACGAACGAGAATAAACCTAGGGTTTCATTCCTAGGATCTTAATATAGACATTATAGGGGTTTTACTCATACACCCTAATTCACCAAAACATAAATATCTAGGGTTTCAATACATAACCTGGACATTAAAATAAAACACTAAAGGGCTAGGGTTTATATAATATCAAAACCCTAAACATCAAATGAATAAGAAATCTATATTCATCAACAATCCTATGTAAACTAGGGTTTCATAATCAATATTGACATACCCTTAGCAACAACAGGCTAGGGTTTTTTAGTGAACCCTAAAGGTTACGGCTACACAAGATATATCAAATAATATCATGAGGGTAGATTCAATCTAATGATTAATCACCCTAGCAATAATTTGTGATTCAAAATGATGTTAGTAATGTAAGCAAAATTTCAAAACAAGAATGATTGTACCTTTTATATGAAGAAAAACTTATAGAAACATTTATAGTCTAATCCAAACCTTTGAGTTGTTCCTTAACAAACATTGTAGGACATTGATTTTTGAAGATATTTGCTTTGCAACAAAACTTCTTCCATGCTCAATTTTATCCTTTGAGGTCTCCTCCATAACCTTTGTGTATTCTGTCATCTTTCTTAACCAAGGAAAATATAAAGAAAATGACTATTAGCATACAATATAAAAAATTATTGATGTGAGGAAAAAACCAAACATGAGAAGATGAACACAAAGAACAAAATACTTATCTTTTTTGGTGAAATGGTGGAGGCTCCCTCTTAATGATTCAAATTGAAAATGGCATCCATCCATGGTACTCAGCCACCCCTAGTATTCATCCACCCATGGTGTTTAAGTGGCATCCACCCATGGTATTCATGCACACATGGTATTTATCCACCGATGGAATTTACCCATGATTTTGTAAGTGGCATCCACCCATGGTATTCATTCACCCATAGTATTTTCCCGTGGTATTGTAAGTGGCAGCCACCCTTGGTATTCATCCTCCCATGGTATTTATTCACTCATGGAATTTACCTATGATATTGTAGGCAACATCCACACATGATATTCATTCACCCATGGTATTTACCCACCCATGGAATTTACCTGTGGTATTGTAACAAAAAAAGGCTATAAGTAGCAAGTCACATTTTGTAAAAGGATAGATTGTCCACCACAATGTAGCTTTTACAATTATTTTATGTTTTAATAAAAAAAAAAATGCAGTTTTATTTACTATGTGTTCTCTCCTTTTCTTTCTGGCATTGCAATTTTTCACATCTTGGGGGCCTACCCACCCACCAAGATCCATTTTAATATATTAGATCTTGGGGGCCTCGCCCCACAAGATCCATTTTATTTTTTTTAGATGTTGGGGGCCTCCCGCTAAGATCCAGATCATTGGTACCAGATTCAAGTTACATTTCCATGGGAATGATAGTTTGATGCATATTTTAGTTTCAAATTTTTGCAACAATATTCAACAAACTTCATGCACATGCTATGACCTCCACAATGGGATTTTTTTTTCTTTTTGTAGGATTGTTTTGGGCGGCGAGTTTGCAAATCACCTATAAAACTTTTGGTGGAAATTTTACAACAAAAGAATTCATATATGGATTCCTTGCGAAAAAAATACCCAAATTAAAAAAAAAAAGATCGGCTGAATTGGGGTTGGATGAGGGAGTTGGGGTTGGATGAGGGAGATATCGCTGATTTCAAATCAGCTATTTTTTCAAAACTTTTATGAGGGCGAGATAGTTTCAGCGTGAATCCAAGTTTCCATTGTCGAAATAGGGATTTAAATTACATGAGAAGATGCATAATGATCATTTTGTTTCCAGAAACATGGTATAATAAAGATTGTGAGTTATATTAACCAAGTTATGCCCATTTTAACTATGGAGTAGCATTCGGAGTGGGTGCCTTTTAGAGACATCTCCTCCCACCGCACTTTAGTAGACACCTGCTTCACATTCATCAGCATTTGGTTTGGGTTCTTTTGAGATGTGCCTCAATCCTAGGCTATGTAGGAACCTGCTAGTTCATTAAGAGTCAGCATGACAGTTACAGTTCAACTGCACAAAATCCTTGTCATCGAAGTCCATTTGGTAGGTTGCACACTATTAGTATCACATTTAGTCATAAGCATTATAGGGTATCTCTATCCTCGGATCTTCATTTTTCATGGTTATTTATCATCCACGAACCCACACTTAATCGAAGTCCATTTTCTAGGTTGCAGATTGTTAGTATCACTGGTCACAAGCATTATAGGGCATCTCTATCCTCGAATCTTCCTTTGTGATGGTTATGGGTCATCCACAAACCCACACTTCATTGAACCCCATTTTCTATGCCGCACACTATCAGTATCACAGTTTATCACAAGCATTACAAGGTATCTCTGTCCTTATATCTTCGTTCATCACAGTTATGGGTTAACCACACAAAACCCTTCTCTACAGTGGTTCTTCATCTTCAACAAAGGATTCTCAAGAGGGCACTTCACGCAATGGGGACCATTTCTTCTTAAGGAGGGAGGAATGATCTGAAAGGAAAATAAAATCCACGCACGGTATTCATCCACCCATAGTACTCATCCACCCATGGAATTTACCCATGGTATTCATCCAGCCATTGTATTTATCAACCCATGCAATTTACCCATGATATTGTAACTCGAATCCACCCATGTTATTTTCCCATGGTATTGTAAGTGCCATCCACCCTTGGTATTCATCCTCCCATAGTATTTATCCACTCATGGAATTTACCCATGGTATTGTAAGAAACATCCACCCATGGTATTTATTCACCAATGGTATTTACCCACCCATGGAATTTACCTGTGGTATTGTAACCAAAAAAGCCTATAAGTAACATGTCACATTTTGTAAAAGTACAGATTGTCCACCACAATGTAGCTTTACATTTATTCTATGTTTTAATAAAAAAAAAAATTCTTTGTGGTTTTATTTACTGCATGTTCTCTCCTTTTCTTTCTAGCATTGTAATTTTTCAGATCTTGGGGGCCTCCCCCCCAAGATCCATTTCAATTTTCTAGATCTTGGAGACCTCCCCCTAAGATCCGGAGAACTTAACCAAATCCTTGTGAGGGATACTTAGAACGTATCAAAATAATTCAAAAATGTTCTAACAAGACATGTTAGAGCTACAAAATCTATAAATCAAAATATAAAGGAAAATCATACAATACTAAGAAGGATATGTAGGATAGGACTTAGTAGTACAAGTCGTTTACTTTTGATTCCTCAATCTTATTCTTCTTCGATGGTGTTTCATCGATAATATTTTCTTGATCCTTATCTCTCTTCTTATTCCTTAGAATCTCAAGACAATGGCTTTTATAATTCTCCATCTTACAACAATTATAACATTCAATATTTGATATATCAACTTTCTTCTTTGGTCCTTTGAACTTCTTGAAGGTTCCCTTCTTCTTGTGATGAGAAGAATAGACATTAGAGGTGATTTATTCTTCATCTTCCTTCTTACTGTTTACTAACGACAATTGATCTTCTTCTTGACTACATGTGTTTCACCTTTTCTCAAATGTTGGTGTATCCTTCCAACTATTGATTGCTCATGCAAAAGTAGTCCAAGGTTTTGGTAGTCCTTGAGCAATTATGAGCTCCTTTTTTGGTACAAATTCATCTATTGCTTGGAGTTCATCTTTGACTATAGATAAAATATGATGAACTGGTATCATCATTCATCATCTTAATAGTTATGAGTTCATTCTTGAGGCTTGATCTTAGACCAATTTCTTTTATTGTGAATAATTTGGAAAGAGCCTCATACATTTCATGAGTGGAATCTATGTTGGATTTGTATGGAATTAGGTTGTTATCAACTCCATCCACTATTAGGTTCATACCCAATATTTGTGTTTCTTTAAATTTTTCTTTCTCTTTTTCATCTATTGGTTTCTTTATTTCCTCTTAAACAAAATTCAATACTCTTTACTTTTTGATGATAAGATTTGTCCTCCTTTTCCAAGCCCTATAGTTAGAGGCTACTTCTGATGTCTACTACTCCTTATGACCTAACATTAAAAATCCTTATTGGAATCCTTGTGACCTAACCTGAAAACTCCCTATTTGACTTCTTGTGACCTAACCTTGAAACTCCTTATTCTCCTTTTGGTAGATCTTCGAGTTGCTTTTTCCTTCCTTCTTTCACCTTAGCTCTCATACCAGGTTAGAAAATTGGAAAGGAAAAACAAAATATTATATTGATAATTGCTTGTGATGTTATTATGTTCTTCTTAACTTCTTTGTATTCTTCCTTTATCTTCTTCTCATCAAGAAATTACAAACAAAAAAAAATGAAGACCATAGACACTGGATGTAGACACTTAGTAAGGGATAAAACCCTATGCAGGGGAAAACCCAGTCATATAAATCTTCCTTCAATAGATAAATGAGATAGACCAAGACTTTAGGCTAAGCGACCTTACTCCTCCACCAAGTCAACCTTCCAAGATGATTTAGTAGTTTCTTCTTATCTAGTAGCTTCAGCCCAATAACAATCCACAAATTTGACTTCCTAGCTATAGACCCCCAACTACAGAATTTTGGCCTGGCTTCAGCTCTGCAGTTTTTGACCCCTCCAGCAAATTCATAGCTTCACATGAGAGAGAGAGAGAGAGAGAGAGAGAGAGAGAGAGAGAGAGAGTTTTGATTTCTCATGCTTGAGAGATACCTCCTCCTTCTTCACTAGCCATTTCCTCTTCTTTCCTTGAAATTCACACTTTTTTTTTGCTCCAAAAGTTGGATATTGAACTTGATGAGAGAGTATGACAAATGAGGTCGAGTTGTTGCCTTTATATAGGAGTTTATGACCCTCTACTTATGTTGAATTGGTGGAAGAGGTGTAATTGACATATTTTACAATGAATAAAAAATATTTCTTGACAAATAAATTCCAAGGGTCTTATACAATATGACATGGACATGTACACTTAGTTTTGATTTCTTATGCTTGAAAGATACCTCATTCTTCTTCACTATCCCATTCCTCTTATTTCCTTGAAATTCACACTTTTTTGGCTCTAGAAGTTGCATATCGAACTTGATGAGAGAGTATGACAAATGAGATCGAGTTGCTGTGTTTATATAGGAGCTTACCCCCCTCTGCTTAGGCTGAATTGGTGGAAGAGGCATAATTGACCTATTTTACAATAAATAAAAAATATTTCTTGACAAATAAATCCCAAGGATCTTTTACAATGACATGGACAAGGACACTTAATGTAAACCCTAAAAGCCTTCAATGGAGGCTTTGACCTAAAAATAGTTGACCCAAGCGTGAAACCCATGCTTTAATCAGTCAATTTATTAAATAATAAAAAATATTTTTCTTTCTTTTGATAAATACATTTCATTATGACATAAGTAGAATTATGAAGACCAACAATAGTTATATTCTTCAACAATATCTTTGTATTCCTCATGTCTAGTGTTCAAGCTCACTTCTTTTTGTCTTCTAGTTTTCAAGAGGAAATAAAGATAATAAAAAATTTAGTGAACAAGAATGTATATTAATGTTATTATCTATGAATGTGTTGTATGAAACCACTATTAAGTTCCTCTTTGAATCTTACTGAGGTTTTATGTGTTGAGTTTATTTTCAAGTATCACGCTCCAAAATTTCTCCTCTAAATTGTCGCAAGAAAGTAAGGTAACATGAAGAAATTTTCAGCCATTAGATCAGTACCTAAATCTTAGTGTATGAATACATATCTCTATGTTAAATGCAGTAAAAAATTATTGGCCTTAATGAACATAAATTCCAAAAGAAAAATTTTAATCTTGCATGCATCATCATATTGAACATGATCTTGCTTCATGAAAGTACAAATAACAATGAGTAAATCTTATTCAAATTGATCTCTAATTTCTGTTTAAAATTCAAATGTTTTGAGAACCTAGTTGAGAGGAAAAAGCATCAACTATTAAATTCCCTACTAGCAACATTTCTACTAATCTTAGTTGGAGCATTCATGAGCCATGGGTTTGACATAAAGAACGAAAAGTTTTGAGAAGGTGAAAAATGGAAATAAAACCCTAACAAATTTAAAAGAGCAATTAAGAATTCTTTTAAACCTGTTAGAATTAAATTGAGAGTTGAGCAATTAAGAATTTAGCCACAATAAATAAAATATTTTGAATCCTTGCAATTTCATTAAAAAACTTGCAAAACCCATCAAAAAATACAAGACACTCTTCAACAATTTTGATAATTTTTGCAAAAATTGAAGCAAACAATCATACTGATTATAGAATTTACTTTATTTAGTAATTTCATTAAATCATCACAACACAATGTGCTATGAAAATTGCTTCAAATTGTATTCCCGTGTGCACAGTTCGAAAATACAAGATGGTGTTCATGAAATTACACATGAAGGAAGCACAGACAACCCAAGGGTTAATGCAAAATTTCTTCCTTGACAACTTCAAAACTCCCAACAAATTCTGAAAAAAAAAATTAAAAATTTGACAGAGTTTCCCCTAAAACTTAGAAATGTCTCCTCTCAAAATTCATTACGAGGCCAATATATAGGCATTCAAGGCCCTTCACCCTACTCTTAACCACTAGTGGTATTTTAAAAGCCATGAATTTTTACAAAAATGTCAGCTATATTGTAACTAACTTCTTCTAGAAGTTTCTTAAAAATTATACCTGTTGTAGAGTGGGCCCCTTTATATTTAACTGTAGTGACTCCTCTATCACTCTCTTGGTTGTATAATGAGTCTGTTTCCTCTTGCCTTAGCACTGACTGAGCTGGATGCAACATTGGTTGTCTTGCCAACAATGTCAGTGGTGTAACCGCCAGAGTTAATGGCAATGCGCGTTGTTGTTATGAATGCCTTGAGTTGAAGCCTTCCTCTATTGATGTCCCTTGCAATGTTAGTGGAAATCCCCTTTGGATGGAAAACTTGTATAAATCGATAATAGTCATCCACTCCCTATCGTATGGAATATCACATGGCGAAGGCTCTATGATAGCCCCTTCCACATTGGTAATGTCTTCATAGTCAATTTTCCTCGCTCTTTGAAAATGTTCTTGAGCATGAACAAAACTTCACAATGATCATTATATAATTTCATAATCTCCATCCCCTGAAGAGCGCAATCCCTTTCTCTAAAACCTTTATGGTCTTCTTTAATTGTAGCTAGGGTTTTCATGAAGGACTCTTTGGGGTATAGATTCCCATCATTGTCAAAGAAAGTTAGAAAGTCATTTGGTATAGTGCCTCACATTTCCTTGTACAACATTTTATTCCTTTAATTAGTGCTTTCATCTCTTCTATGGCTATCGTCACTAATTCATGCTTTCTTGTTATTTGGTTAACCTTCGCTATCCATTAAGACCAGTTGACATTCACCTTTACCACTTCTTTAGGTACCTAGTTAAGGAAGTCTATAATTACTTCAGTCTTGAAAGGACAATCTCCAATAGTGTTCTCAATGTTTTTTATTTCTTTGTTTGTTCTCTTAACGCCCTCAATCATTTCTTGAATGAATTCCAAGTAATTCGAGTATTTAGCCATTGTCTTTATTATTTGTCCCCATATTATCTTTGTGATATCATTGAGATAAATTTTGTTAGATTTTTCTTTCCTTAGGAGCTCCAACTTAGTTTCCATTCTCTTAATATGTTCTCTTACCCAAAGGATTTCTAGCTTGTCTTTGAATTGGAAGTAGAAACTGTGGCTCTTCGTTGATCTTTGATACTGCTAAGGAATCTACTCTCTCAGCTAAAACATGGATGGACTTTCTCAAGTCAAATGCAGCCATCAGCGGGTCTCGGGTGATATTATCAACATAATGAAAACATAATTTTTTGTTCTTTCCTTTTACATGAGTGTCGATGGAAGTTATGGTGGATGAGGTGACCATCATGACATGGAACCTTGCTGGAATGGTTAGTAGATTCAAGGAAGGCGAAAAGGACAGAAGGTAGATTCCATTAATCAAAAGAAACAAATAAAGGGGTGTGATATGTCATAACATGAGGGTAACAACTTGGCAGGAGGAATATTTTAAAACTTTTTCTATGGAAATGATAAGCTGTGTGTGACTTAAGCTTAGGGTTTCTGAGCTAGAATGAGCTCAAAATTAACATAAACAAAAGATATTTCGGCTTAAGAACGTACTTACAGGCGTAATTTGATCAATTGAAGGATTTTTCTTGTTCAAATGGAGGGTTCTTTTAAGAGAACACATATTTCTTTGTAAGGTATGGCTAAGGTCCAAAATTGACTTGAATTGTTGCAAATTCTTGGAGAAGGAAGCTTTAGCAAGCATAATTTTTAGTAAGAAATACTTCACTCGCTTCAATTGCAATATTTTGACTCAAACTTTACGAATTTGGAAAATTACTGCTACACGTGTGCATAGGTCGAGCTAGACGACAACAATGAAAAATGCCAAAAATGGGCCACCAAGGTGCCCTTTATACCAACGTAGATCCATCTTAACCAAAGATCTAACATGAGCTGAGCGGGATCAAATTTGTTTAGGTGCAAACTTATTTTAGAGTACAAAAAAACAATGTGTAATTTTATTATTTTTTTAATAATAAATCATTATGATGATGATGATGATGATGGTGGTGGTTAACGTCCACTGAGACCAAATTAGTCTATCGGACCTACAATTTTCTTAATTTTTACTTGTCTGGCTTCTCGTCTTTCTTGGCGAGATTGGTGTTGTAGCTTTCTTTCTTTTCTCTACGGTCTTCCAACTTCCTTTGTCTTGCATCTCCTTCATCTCTTCTGGTTCTTGGGACATTGGTGTCTTAGCTTCGCGATCTATAGTCGGAGAAGTTTGGTTTAGGAGATCTGCTTTGCTGTTGAATGAAGATTTATTTTCTGCGGTATTCAGATCCTCATAACTGTTGATTTGTTGGGGCGGGCTTTCTCCTTGCTTGCTTTGAGAGTTGTTTCCTTCTTCCTTGATTTCTTGTGACTCAGAGTTTTCTCTAGAATATTCTTCTTTGATGACAGTGTAGTGTTCTTTTTGTGCTCCTTCCCACCATGTAGATCTGTGGTGGTTTTTTCTGGCAAAATTTTTCTCAGAGGCTTTTGGGCAATTTTTGGCTAGATGCCCCGTCTCAAAGCACGATCGACATCTGAAGAGGACACTTTCATAATCAAGCTTCTGGTTCCACACATAGTCTTTACTTGTTAGGTTTATTTCAGCTGGGAATCCGGCGCTGAAATCCATTTCCACACAGATGCGTGCATAGGTGGTTCTGGCATATTCCTCTGTTCTGGGCACCTGCAGTAAAATTTCCCAATTGCATTTCCGATGGCTTTTAGCGAGGAGAGATTCCAGAGATGCAAGGGTAGGCTTGGCAATCTCACCCAAACTGGTGCTAAGGTTATCACTGCTATAGAGGGATCGAATGATTGGTTCCATGGCTTCATGAATAGGCCGGATTTTTCCCAAAACCAAGGGCCGGAATCTAGAATACATTGTCTGCTTTCAGGATTTTCAAAATCTACTATAAAGAAACCTCTAGCATAGGGGTAGATATTAATTTCATCAGAAATGATAGGCTTCCATACCTCCGAGATCCAATTGTGGAGTTCTATCAGCCGGGGCCAAAAACCATTGAACCGGCAAATTAGGGCACTTTCGGAGAACTTCAAAGCTTCATCGAGTGAGTCCTGGGCCACTTGGATAGTGGGAGCTGGGGCTTCACTCACGATATGGGCAGGAGATTTCCCTCCAGAGACGGATGAACCACCAGTTATTTTTGCGAAGCTCGGAGCCATATTTTACGCAGATCGAAAGCCAAAAGAGATCTGCGAAGAGATCTGAAGAGACGGAATACTATCTGTGAAGAGATCCAGAAGAGATCAAAATAACACCCCCATCCCCGTATCCTGAGTTATTTCGTGAATACTGCGAATACCCAGAGGAGATCTGCGAATACCCAGAAGAGATCTGCGAAGAGATCTGAAGAGAAGACCGCAGAGCTGGGGATAACTCGCAATATGTAATTCTGGAAATGTCTTTGACTGCAGAAGTTAAATGTCTTTGACTGGAGATCTGAAGAGAACTGCGAAGAGATCTGCGAAGAGATAGTAAGAATCAAAGAACGCCGAGATCTGCGAATAGATCTGCGAAGAGATAGTAAGAATCAAAGAACGTCGAGATCTGCAGGTGAAGACCGCAGAAGATGATCCCGCGAAGAGATCTGCGAAGATGATCCCGCGAAGAGATCTGCGAAGAGACGGTTATATGAAGAGATCTGCGAAGAACGCCAAGATCT
>APFE030183701.1:0-15240 GCA_000404065.3 Pinus taeda
AACTTTCTCTGGCATAGGCAAATGATACATTTGCCTCAAATCCTCTGGCTTGAAGGACCCAAAAATCCTTCCATCGTTTGCGACGAAAGTTCTGTCTGTGATAGGAATTTCTTCAATTGCCCACTTGATAACATCGATGTATGGAAGCATTTGCTCTCTTGCCACTATCCTATGAAGGAAGGAGTCGGCCAAGTCTTTGAGAGTGCACTATGATTTTTTGGATGAATCTGCGGTAGCTTGTTCTACCACCTGCTCAGGTTTCTCGGCCTCTAGCAAATCATAAGTTTCTTGCCAAGTTGTTCTGGCAAGGCCTGCGCACGTCATGTCTGATATCAAACCTTTCTTGCTGTTTACTATCGCTTGTGGCGTGGCTGGTGAATCGATAATGCCTGCAACCTTCTTCTGCTTTTTACCCATTATGCCTAAATTGCTTTGAAAATCTGTATTCTGCACAGAGAGGTGGTTTCGGCGTAACACCGAGATAACAATGAAACTCACAATTGATAGTAAAATAGAAAGAAGAATGTTGATATACTTTCTTTTTATTAAAACAGCGCGGAGACGATCTATAGGCAGATCTGAGGGGATGGATTCATTAAGGGACCGTATAGGACCTGCCACCTTATAAATGCTCATTAGTGCAATATTTGACGAAAGATCTTTTAAATCATGCAATGGGCGTACTGGCGGCCGAGCGGGGATGATTATGCCTTAATTGTCATTAACTCAGGCTTTCCAATCACTTTAACGGCTTTTCATTGAGAACTGTGCCTTATCGTATCAGATCGGGCAGGGGCGCGAGGGTAGTTTTAACAATGCTTTGAATGTTGCCGATCGCCGATTACCGATATCGCATCGGCGAAAGGCCTATGCGCATTAAGGGTTCAACAGGGGAAGCCACTGATCGCCGATCGCCGATATCGCATCGGCGAAAGGTATATGTATGATGCTTGCGGCACAAGGGGATTGTCAATTGTCGATATCGCCGATAGCTTTATCGGGTCGGGACTTTAACGATGGGCATGATAGTGGTGCACAAGGGGATTGCCGATTGCCGATATCGCCGATAGCTTTATCGCGTCGGGGGGGGGGAGCCTTTTGATTGCTTGGTGCATCCTTTATGTTATTGCGATATGCGATCTTGCGATCGCTTTATCGCAATAAACACATATTTGCTTTATTTCCAATTTTTTAAAGAGATATTGTTTTTGAGGGTAAGTTTATAAAGCGCTCCTTTGATTTGCTGGACTTTTACAAAGTAAGAGTTTTGACATCAATTTTATTTTAAGAGGGACCCATTTCATATTTTAATGGTTTTGTAAATAAAAATAAATATGAAATGGGGGGTTGTTTGCAAGGCACAACACATGGATATTTATAAGGTTGTCTAGAAGAAGGAAGTTAGAGTCAAATCTGAGGAGTATCATGGAGGTGGTATCAAAGAACATGGTTTCTTTCAACACCATGTTCAAGAGGATTGTCAGAGAATGATTTCCTAGTTGGTGGGATTTTGGGGCAGTGTTGATCTAGTGGGAACAATACATTCAAAGTCTTGTGGAGGCCAAAAGAAAATCAGACTCTTCCCATGAGAAGACTTCCACTCTGAAGGGTAAGACCGTGGTAAACTATCTAAAGAGGGATTTTCAACTGCTAGGAATGGTAAAGACCCTGTTTTGTCCTAGATTGAATTACATAGGTCTAACAAACCTAAAAATTTCATATTAACCATTCTTCTGAGCTCCTCAACTAGATCCAACACCGTGGCAAATATGTGAGTAGTTCATCAACCCTCCCATGCTCCAAATCATCGAACCATCAACGCTACCTCTGCAACCTACCTATCATGACTAGAGATATTGCAGATCAAGTCGATTGTGACACCTTTTTTTCCTGTTTTATGTAAATATTTTATTTTCAGTTAGTTAATAGAGTTCATTTAGTACAATTGTGCCACAAAGCACGTTAAAGTTTTATTATTATTATCCATTGTAATAAAATCAAGAAGGAACCTTATGTAATAGGATCTCCCTCTGAGGCCCTATAAAAATAGATTTATGATACCGAACCAAGGGTTCAAAATATTGGGTTTTCAAGAGAAAAGTAATATCTTCTATCAATGAAATGTGTGCTCTATGGAAGGTTAATATAATTTTTTGGCGATTCTTCTCATCTGAATCTGTAGTATGTGCTCTTTATGTGTTTCTTCCATATTTTCCTATTATTCCTCCCAAATTACATGTAATAGTAGCAAATGGAAGTCTTTTCATGAATTTATGGATTCATCTATATCTAATGTTGATGAAAAATGCCTATATTGATATGAAAGATAATCCTAAAAATGCATTTCATGGATCTTCGCATTCCATTCAATTATTTGTTTCATCCATTTCACTCTAAATTTTGATTGAACAGATTATTAGATTTAAGCCTTGTGTATTGACATTTCCTCTTGCTCAAGTCTTCTACCAAAGATACTATAATAATTGATAAACTATAAGTTCATGTGATGTTGGACACTATGGATATAATGTTAATGCTTCGATGAGTAATGGTTTACATCTGGCTTTTGTATTTATGCTCTTAAGGAAGGTTATGAATCGATTTTTTCTTAAAAATTTTAAACACCGAGTGTGATATGAATTTCCAACAAATCTTTAAGGCAATAATCAAGATGTTCTATGCATCGGTCTCTCTCCAACTGAGGGGTTTTGTCTAGGAGCTACAACATCTGCTACAAATTTTTAACATGGAAAGTTGCAAACCCATGGAGACACCTATAGAGACCAACTGGACGAAGGAGGATACCACTTTAAGGAAGTGGATGATATCATTTATCGGTAGCTAATGGGTTCACTGATACGACCAGGAGCTCAAAATTTGCCAAAAATTAAAAGTTATTAAAATAATGCGGAACCTGAAGAATTGCGTAGGATGCATCATGATGAATCTGGTGCAACTCGCTTTGCATGAAATGAACACCGTATGCTCCCAAAAATGCCTTCTATTCACTTTGTTAAATGTGTAAAATTTTTGTGGGTGCTTATAGGGACGTTGACTAGGCATCCATATAGCCTAGTTAGAAAAATCAATATTCTTGGTATATTCATGTGGTATATTCCTTTGGCATATTTTTTGGAATAGTCTTAGGCTTGGTGGCATCATTCTATTAGTCCACATGTTTTTGTTTGGGGCCAATGAGGAGGTGACACATGGCTCAACCTCAAGCCACCATGTGTCCTCCTCGTGGCATGTCAAAATTTGTTATGGTGGATAAGGCAGAGGCTGCGATCAACCCTACGACCTTCCATACACTAATGCAACAACATTATTAATACACTGTAACAGCACACTATGTTACTTAACCATATGCAGGAGGTAATTATATTTAAATTTGTATGGTTTGCAATTTGGGGGATGGGATCGTGGTTAACCCCCAACCTCATTCCAGAAACCATGGTTAGCAGCTAACCACAACCCCAAAACCATAACTATCACTGATAACTGTAACAATAATCAGCCATGTGAAAATTGATTCAGGAGGTGGAGTTGGGGGCCCGACCAATGGGGTGGGTCGTTGGCCTTAGCCCCTAGGCACCTGGCCCCACAAGTGACTAGAGTTTTCAAAACTTAAGCATTAGAGGACATTTTAAAGTTCTGACCATTTTGCTCGATCGTTGGCGAAAATTTTTCCTAGTTAGAGTGCTTCATGGGCGAAATTATAGGATGATGCCAAATTTTTGGGAAAATGTAGAGCGAATAGTGGGAAAACTAGGAGAGGTCATAAATTCTCTAGTTTTTGACCATATTGGGTGAAAAAAGAGGCGAGATAGACAATTTTTGACATTCTGGACTTATTGGAGCAAGTTTCTAAATAAAAGAGCACTTTCAGATAGGATTTTTGCAGGTTCAAATCTATGGGTTCCATGGTCAACTAGAGTCTTGAATCAGTTTATGGAGAAGTTTGAAGATGGACATGACCTTGCAAGAGTTTTTCAGCCTCCATGTGCTTTCTGCAACAACTATTCAATTAGTGTTTTAGCTTTTATTCTTCTTTTCGCTATCTGCTTTGGAGAAGAGACTTGTTTATGTACTTAAAGTGGATTGTGGTATTGTTGATGCTATATGAAGTTGGAGTATGGGGTCTTGGTGTAAGATGTATTTGTTTGCTGAAATTTTACATCTTTGACTATAGGTCTACATGTATATGGAGTGATAAATCTTGCAGAACTTGTTTATTTGAAGGAGAAACTAACCATTCCATTTCTCAGGAGTTTATGTACTCTTATTTTTCTAAACATTGACAATAATGAGAAGGGGTCATGCGATTAGAGCTAATCCAAGGAGATGTAGCCTAGGATGGGTGAACTCCTTTAACGATGGATGGTGTAGCACTAATTGATGCATGCTTCAATTTCATGTTTAAATGTTTTCATGCAATTAACTTAAGAAAACACACATAAAAACTCATATTTTTACTTGCTATTTTGGAGTACAAACCTCAAGCACATTATTGTATTCTAATGGGGATCTTAGCATAGAAAACTATTATTCCACATTCAGATCAAGTGGGTATCAGAGAAGGTTTTCTTTGTGCAAGGAGGAATTGAATATTGTTTGAAAGTGAATGTCTTTTGAAGCTCAAGTGAGGAGAAGGTTTTGGAAAGGAGAGCAAGATTATTACAATCTCTACCACCAAATATACCTCAAGTTGCAATAGAAGCTTCAAGTAAAGAAGGTCCAAAGAAGGAGAGCCTGCAAGAATGTCAGAGAATGTGAATGTTTTCAGAAAGGATTTCTTAGACATGGTAGAAAATGTGAAAGTCCTCTATGAACAAATGAATACCAAATTGGAAGGTGAAATCTCTAGATCTCCCAGAGGAGAATTTTCTCTAATGGAAGAAGGTGATAAGGATGGTGATAAACCACCATCTTATGCACAATATTTATGTTTTTATATAGCTCTTATGCAAGATGCTAGTGTAGAAAGTCCCTAAGAGAAGGAATATGGAGATGTTTGTACCTTTCGACCACACGATCTAGAGGATGAGGTTCGATTAGCACCCAAATTCCAGGAGTTGCAAGAAGAGAGCCAAAGAGTCCAAGAGGACACATCCAAAATAAAAATAGAGTTTGAAAACATCTTTGTATGTCAATCAAAATATGAGGGAAATGGTAAGAATTTACATGCTTCTTCATTACATGAAAGTGTTGATGTAAATTCATTTTCAACCTTTGAAAAAATAGTAAAGGCATTGGATCCAAGCTCTTGACATGGATGGGTGACAAGGGAGGGGGCCTTAGTGTGAACCATCAAGGCATTAAAAATTGGGTTATGCTATGTTTCAAAAGTAGAATGGTCTTGTAGCAATAGCTCATGAGTATCATGTTCCTTTTTCCATCAGAGAGTATGTGAATAGGCAAGATGTGGTGATTTACATCTAGCATCGATACCTCCTTGATTCATCAAGTATAAGGAGGACTTCCAATGCAAGACCTCTACATATAGAGATGAAAATCTTGAAGAAGAAACAAAGGAGAGCTCTTCTTTCCATGCAAGTTCCTCACACAAGAAGTGTAAGTCAAAGGAAAACCAAAAGAGGTATAGTCGTCCTGTTAACTCCAATGCATTTCATAATGCAAAACAACATGTTGATTTGAATAACATGTTGAGGAATGTATTTCCATGCACCTTTTGCCTTTCATCTCACCATTGTGTAGATAAGTGATATAAAGGGAAAGAAATCATTAAGAATATGTTTATGTCTAATGGAATTGAGACCAAAAAGAGAAAATATCATCAAAGTTTAAAGACATGTGAGCCATGAGAAGCTCAAAAGAACTTTTTCACTCACTGTTGCTGGAAATAATACTAAGGGGGGGGGGTGAATCAGTATTTTCAGACAAATATTTTAATTTCCAAAATAGATTTATATACGCTACTTCAAATAAGTGAACTAACGTGTACACGCGACTGTACTTAAAGCAACTAACGTATATGTAGAGAACTTTTGATTTAGACAGTTTATCATGTATTGAACTTTAACTAGTATATCAGAGATTTATTAGACAACGCAGTAAAAGAAGAATAAACCATCACACATAAGCAACACACATGAACACAAAGATATAAGGTGGAAACCCAATGTGGGTGAAAACGACCCGCTACTATCGTCTTTGTCTTCTTTTAATAATAAGAAAATTTGTTTACAATCTTGTACTAGTACAGACTCATATCAGTACATAAGCATCCACCTGCAGAGGGCTATGACCTTCTCTCATTCTCTAGCTACTACTGGAAAGGAGCTACAACCCCCTAGCTCTTATGCTAGCCAATATGTTTTACTAGTACGTAGGTGCCAACCTACAAAAAAATCAACTCTTCTACCAGGGACCACGTTTCATGAATTTTTAGACTCGATACTCCTGGAACACAACACCACAATCTAAAGGCAACATTTCACTCAATTTTCATACTGGTCCCATCAACAACATCATAATTGCAATACAATCATCAAGTACATATGCATCAACCAATCACTGAAACTCAATCACCTTAGCCCGAATCTGATCATTCAAAACACTGTCACCAAAATACAATCACCAAAACCAAAAATCAAACCTAGAACTCTGCAATAGCAAACAAAAACAACTAAAACATACTTCATAATGTATATGCTACTTCCATGTGTCGAACCAATGTGTATACGCGCTTTTATCAAGGCCAACCAACATACACATTTGTAAACATTAATTCATAATTTTGCAGCTATTCTAGACTTCAGTTATACCCAGATCATAAAATGTATAGAATAATACATGTGTCAATATTCAGATCTAGACTATACATGATCAAACCACATATTGATAATTCGTTTCAAGTCTTAACATATTGATCCATCATTAGATCTTATCACTCATCAATCACTGAGGTTCATTCTTGGTTTAGATCAAGAAAAGCATCATAAGCCAATAACCTGCATACCAGATCTAATACTTCATCAGATATTTGATACTTGCACACCATGGCGTAATGATCTTCTCCTCCTTATATAGTTTTAGGCCTCTCTCAATACCATGGATCGAAACCACTTAGGACCAATACCTTGGACCAAGCACCTAGTGTTAATACCTTGGACCAAATACCTTGGACCAATACCATGGATCAAAATACCTTGGACCAAATACCTAGGACCAAAAACTCAATTTCCCAACATATAGGCGTTTTTCTTCTTGAAAGTGTGTGTGTACGTATATGCTACTTTTTTTCAGTGAACTTGCATGTATACACTGCGTGGTCAAGGTGAACCTGTGTATACCTCTCTTTCTTCATTCTCTGTAGTCTGATCTGTAATTCTTTGTTGTTGAGATGTTACACTGTGATCTTTCATCTGAGTGAGTTGCCATTAAGGACAACACCTGTATCACAATGCAAACAATCGTCCCCTTTGGACTTGATGGAAACAATAACACCAAGTCACTCTCCCCCTTCGTCATCAAGGGCAAAGGGTGGACCAAGATAATTGTTCCCTTTGACATACACTATGTCGGTCATGCTACCCCTAAGTACATGTTGAAATCTATGATTGAGCTTCCCTTTTGTACTTGCTGAGATGTATTGAAACTGTCCATGCTCTTCCTAAGTACAAGCGGAGTCTGTAAAAATATTTTCTAAAAGAATAACATGAATCTATAATTGAACTATGTGAGGATGACCTTCCTATCACCAATGACTCATACATACATCCATATCCCAACCGAGTGGGGATATAACAAATTTGACTCACCCACACAACCAAGTGGGGATATACCAATTGTTTATACATGACAGAAACAAGAAATAGTACATCATCCATCGCATGTAAAGTGGGGATACAAATTACATCGTTTGTCCAAGAGTACTCATATCACTTCCTAGACTTTTACATGACTTGAGTAACAAATGGTATACATATCTGAGGCCATTGCTGGACTCAATAGCCATAATGTCAACAATGCTGAAAGTATGTGAAGGATAATGCTCCCCATAAACCTATGATACCTGTGCATTGTTAATAGGTCAATGATCAAGGCATCTTTATTAGTCAGATAAAATTAATGAACAGAGCATATAGAGATTAATCATCAATATCAGTCAGAGCACCCATATCTCATCTTTCCCCACAATTTTCTTGTCTAAAACACATATATTCTTCTTTACCCATAGAAACCTGCGTGTGTATGCCATGATACTTCATGAAACACACGTATAATAGCCTTTTTATGAAAAAGTTAGATTTAAGAGTAGGATGATGTAGTAACTACTCCTAGATTTTGTCTGAGATATTCAAATGTCTCTCTAGGCAATGGTTTAGTGAATATATCAGCAACCTGTTCTTTGGAGAGAACATACTCCAGTTTGACCTTTTTTTCAAGCACTTGTTCACGTAGAAAATGGTATTTAATAGGTATGTTCTTGGTCTTGGATTGCATGACTGGATTCAAAATAGTGATGGAACTTGTATTATCACATAGAATGGAGATAGGTGGAGTGCATTTGATCTTAATCTCTTGTAAGGTTTGCATCGTCCAAAGAAGTTGTGTGCAGCAAGATGCAGCAGCCACATATTCTACATTAGCTATAGGTAGCACAATTGAACTTTGTTTCTTGCTGAACCAAGACACTAACCTGAAACCCATATAGAATACACCACCACTAGTGATTTTTCTGTCATCAACACTTCCTACCCAATTTGCATCTATATATGCATGAAGATTGAGATCTGTATCTCTAGGATACCATAAACCAAATTTATCTATTCCTTGAAGATATTTGAAAATTCTTTTGACTGCCTGAAGGTGTGATTCATTTGGATATGCTTGGAATCTTCCAATTATTCCTACTGCATGCATGATGTCAGGTCGAGTACCTATTAGATAAAGCAGACGAATCACGGATTTGTAAGTTGGTTGATGTACTACTATTGATTCACCATTTGAGCTAAGACTTTATCTTGTTACCATTGGGGTACATACAGGTTTAGAATCTTCCATGGCATACCTTTTCAAGATATGCTTGAGATATTTGGTTTGTGAAAGAAAAATACCATCTTTCTTTTGTTGAACTTGTAGACCAAGAAAATATGTAAGTTCACCAAGCAAGAACATTTCAAATTCTTGCTGCATTACTGAAGCAAAATTCTGACTCATGAATTCTTCATTGCTACCAAAAATGATATCATCAACATAAACAACAATAATTAGCAATTTATCAGTGTCAATCTTCATATATAGATTGTTATCTATTGAACCTTTTGAAAAACCTTTTTGGTGTAGATATTTGTCAAGATGGTAATACCAGGCCCTTGGAGCTTGTTTCAAACCATAGAGTGCCTTTTTGATTCTGCATACAAGTTTTGCATAATTTCCAACAATGAATCCTTCTGGTTATTCAATATAAACTTCTTCTTCTAAATCTCCATTAAGGAAAGCAGATTTTACATCCATTTGGTATACTTTCAATTTTTGAAAGCTAGAAAGAGCAAGAAATGTCCTTATGGCTTCAGGTCTAGCAATAGGTGCAAAATTTTCTTCAAAAGCTATACCTTCTTATTCAACATACCCTTTACAAATAGGTCTTGCCTTATTTCTAATGACTTCTCAATTTTCATTCATCTTGTTTTTGAATATCCATTTAGTTCCTATAATATTTTTATCATGAAGTCTAGGAACTAATTCCCAAGTATTATTCTTTTCAATTTGCTCAAGTTCTTCATTCATGGCCTTGAACCAACATTCATCTTTTCATGCTTCATTTACATTTTGAGGTTTGGTGGAGGATAGTAATGCTAGATAGCTTGAGTTTTCGGTAATAGTTCTTCTTGTCTATACATCTGCTTCTTTTTCCCCTAAAATTTGAGTTTTTGGATTATTTTTCTAAATATACCTAGATGGAGTCTTTTCTTCTACCGATATCGCTTCTTCTGGTGCTTCATTGGTTTCTTCTTCAGTATCATCGTGATTTGATGTGGAAAAGTACTCCCCATCTTCTTCATTGTCATAATCTTCTGTTTTGTTTGTTTTGGATTTTTGCATGCTTCATCAACTACCACATCAATACTTTAAAAAAGTTTCCCATGTCTTTTATTATAACATTTATATCCTTTACTTCGGTAAGAGTAACCAAGAAGAATACCTTCATCTGCTCTGGGCTTAAACCTACCAAGTTTTTCATCAGTCCTTTTGATATAACATTTTCTTCCAAAAAATTTAATTTATTTTATAGTAGGAGTCTTACCATACCAAAATTCATGTGGAGTTTGAGTACTATTTTCCAAAACATTTTCTTGGTTGAGAATAGTTATGGCAGTGAATGCAGCTTCACCCCAGAACGTTGTAGGAGGTCCAGATTCATCTAGCACAACTCAAGCCATTTTTTGAATAGTTATGTTCATTCTTTCTACCACTCCATTTTGTTGAGGAGTCCTTGCGGTGGAGAATTGCCTTTCTATTCCACATTGTTCGCAAAAGTCAAATAATTCATCCACTGTAAATTCCCCTCGATCAGATTTGAGGCATTTTATTTTTCGATGTCATTCATTTTCAACCAAATCTTTGAAGGCTTGGAACTTTTCAAATGCTTCATCTTTATGCTTTAGTAGACCTATCCAACACCTTCTGGAAAAATCATCAATGAACAAAATAAAGTATTCTTCTCCACGAGGTGACTTTTTCCTTGATGGTCCACATAAATCAATATGAAAAAGTTCAAGAGGCTTACTAGCTGACCCTTCCTTTTCAATGAAGTGAGCTATGGTTTTCTTACCGAATTGGTATGGTTTGCATATTGTATTTTCAGTGATGATAATATCTGAAATATCACAAAAAACCTTGGATTTGCATGTTTTTCTTATTTGAGAAAAGCTTAGATGTCCCAATCTTCTATTGCACAACTAGATTTCATCATTTTTTCTTAGATAACATTGTTGTTGTCCTCCCTTGAGTATGTATAAGTTGTTAGGAGTTCTTGTACCTTTGCTCATGGTCTCCCTTGTATCAATTTCATGAACAACACATCCGTTTGATTGAAGCACCATTTCATTTCCTTGATCACAGATTTGATTGACACTCAACAGGTTATGCTTTAAACTGTTTACATACGTAACATTTCTAGTTTTAACCTTTTCTTTCAAGAAAATAGATCCTTTACCTTTTATGAAAACAGGTATGTTGTTTCCAAATGAGACATTCCTTTCCTTTTCTAAGGCATTATATGAGTGAATTTTTTCTTTGTCACCTGTCATGTGTTTTGAGCATCCACTGTCAATGTACCACTGATTTTCTTATTCTTCTGCATACAAGGCTCTACCACATCTTTCTGTTTGAGATTCTTTCCTTATCCATATCTTGGGATTTAATGGAGTTTGCTCCTTTCGATATGATTGCCGAAATTTTCTCCTGCATTCAGATTCTTCATGACCAAAGTTGTTATAGATTGAGCATTCTATTTCATTTTCAAGAAGAGAAAAGTTATTATAGGAAATTTTCTTGACCTCTATTACATTCCTTTGATTTCATGCTTCTCTATTCATGATAGTTTTGTATGCAACACATTGAGCAACTTTGTGTCCATAATTATGACATGAAAAACATTGCCCATTAAAGAAGTTCCTCCAACTATCAAATCTATTGACCTGGTGATTGTAGTTTCTATTGGTATTCATCTTTGGAGAAAATTGAGTATGATTTATCTGAGATTGGTTGTGTCTTCTGTTCATCCTTAGAATAAATTGAGTCTGATTTACTTGGTGTCTGCTTTATGCCTTTGTTGATGACCGTGATACTGTTCACTAGTCTTTGCTGCATCAAGGTAGCTTTTAATGGAAGTTGACGACTTCTATGATTAAGATGCTTTTCAGTATATCAAAGACTTGTATTTATTAGAGGAGAATGTTGTACTTTGATAATGTAATCTAAGGTTTCTGTTCCTTTAGCAAATCTATGATTGAGAGATTTTGTTTTCTCAAGATCCTTTCCTATACCCACAATTTCACATTCTAGTTTTTCATTGTGATTTTCCTTTTCAGCAAGTTGGTATGTCAATGTATCTATAATCATATTATTTTCTTCTAAACATATTTTGAGTTTAGAAATTTCTTCATGAAGGTTTTCTTCTTCTAAATCATCCCAAAAATTATCATCGTCATAAGCCATTAGAAGTCTATATTCATTACTATTTTCATCTTCATCACTATTTGATAAACCATCGCTATATTCATGAGTATAGTAACTTCTTTTATTTACAGCTTGTTTTCTATTCCATTTTGCATGTTCCTTCCATTTTTCATGTTACCTTTATGAGGACATTTGGAAGCATAATGACCGACCCTACCAAAGGCAAACAATTTGAAGGGTAGCTTACCTCTAAATCTTTTGGAACCCCGTTGAAGCTTCTAGACAAATTTTACCTCATCTTCCTCTTTTGAAATATGTCCCAATTCACTGTGTTCTTCTTTTCTTTTTGCTGAAGCTTTAAATGTGGCTTCTCTCACATCTGATGGACCTCCTTTTCCCATCTCAGAGGTAGTTAAGATTCTGTGAAACCGTGTCATAGTGATGATCTGCAGATCATGTTTTTCTACTATGGCAGACATTTTTGATTCAAATTTAGCAGATGAGGATCTAATATCTTTCTCAACTAAGGTAACTTCCTTTGTATCTTCACCCAAATTCTTCATACAATTAACAATCTCATCTATACATAAGAAGTAACTAGCTATACTTTCATCACTGTGTATTTGAAAAGTTTCATATTGAATTATGAGAGTTTGAAGTTTAGCACGTTTTACCTTAGAGTCTCCTTCGTAGCTCAGAATGATTTTGTCCCATATTTCTTTGGTTGACTTGAGCTGCATGAATTTGAAAAAGTCTGATTGTGACAAACTTCCCAATAAGGTATTGACAGCTCTGGCATTGGTTTCATATTGCTTTTTACCTGCCGTATCAATAGGAATTGTTGTTGGAAGTGTATATCCTCCTTCCACAATTTCCTAGATATCTTTTCCAAGTGATTGTAGATAGGCAATGGTTCTTATTTTCCAATAAACAAAGTTGATCCCATCAAATATTGAAAGTGTGATGGATCCCACGCTTTCTTGATTACTCATGATGATGGATCTCCCTTCAAGCGATCAAGCTTCTTCTTAAGGACCTGCTCTGATACCAATTGCTGGAAATAATATTGAGAGGAGGGCGCATCAGTATTATGAGATCAATATTTTAATTTCCCAAATAGATTTATATATGCTACTTCAGCTAAATGAACTAGCGTGTACATGTGATTGTACTTAAAGGAACCAACGTATATGCAGAGAACTTTTGATTTAGACAGTTTGTCATGTATTGATCTGTAACCAGTATATTAGAGATTTATTAGGTAGTGCAGTAAAAGGAGAATAAAGCATCACACATAAGCAGCACAGATGAACACCAAGATATAAGGTGGAAAGCCAATGTGGGTAAAAACCACTTGCTACTATCGTCTCTGTCTTCTTTTAATAATAAGAAAATCTACTTACAATCTTGTATTGGTTCAAACTCATACCAGTATGTAGGCATCCACCTGCAGAAGGCTATGACCTTCTCTCATTCTCCAGCTACTACTAGAAGGGAGCTACAACCCCCTAGCTCTTGTACTAGCCAATATGTTTTACTAGTACATAGGTGGCAGCCTACAGAAAACTCCACCCTTCTACCAGGGACCACATTTCATGAATTTTTAGACTGGATATTCCTGGAACACAACACCAAAATCTAAAGGCCATGTTTCATTCAATTTTCATACTGGACCCATCAGCAACATCATAACTGCAATACAATCATCAAGTACATCTGCATCAACCAATCACTGAAACTCAATCACCATAACCTGAATCTCATCATTCAGAACATTGTCACCAGAGCCCAAAACATAACCTAGTACTCTGCAACAACAAACAGAAACAACTGAAACATACTTCATAAGGTATAAGATACTTCCATGTGTGGAACCAACGTGTATACACTCTTTTATCAAGGCCAGCTAGCATACACATCTGTAAATATTAATTCATAATTTTGCAGCTATTCCAGACTTCAGTTATACCCATATCATAACATTTACAGAATGCCACATGCTTCTGTTGGGTCCCTATAATACTAGTGATTACCCCATTACTATTGTAGTTGTACCCCTTATTAATATTGTTGTGCCCGTATTGCCCCCATATTGTTATTACTGTGCTCCATAGAAGCCCTCTATTGTTATTTTTGTGGCTTTATATTATTATTGTTAGGTCGGCTGGGTTATATTGAGACTCATTAGACTCCTATATATAGAAAGGAGGTTTTGTCATTTGTATCATCCAAGAATTGTTCATTTATGTAATGTAAAGGAGGTTTCCCCCTCGAAGAAGCTAGCGTTGATCTATCTTTTCTATCTTTTCTTGAGTTGGATAATAACATTTGGTATCAGAGCTTTGGATTCTAGGGTTTCGCTGCTCCAAACAGGTCATCATGGAATTGTCGCAATAAATTTTTTTCTGCGATGTTTCAAAAGCTAAATACAAAACACATTTGAGAAGACATCGTGCTGAATCTCAGGTCCAAATTTCAGAGCATTTTACGCTATATTTGCGGAGATATGATCTGAGGAAGTTGGTCTTTTTGCAGACTCCTGAATTACATTCCAAACAGGTGACATGGGGAAAATCATCATAACTTTTTCTCTTAGCATTAGATTGAAATTTCGTAAGAAGGTGCAGAAAGAAGACGGATTTTGGTTTCTTCTATATATTTTTCAGAGCTAAAGGTCGAAATAGTGACTCGTGGCATGTCGTACAAGTTCACTCTACTGAACTAGTTTATAACTAGGTGACTGTGGGAGATTTCTCATAACTCTTATTTGGAGAATCCAATTTGGATCAGATTGGTGGCATTGGAAAGAGGACACAGAAGGCTACCATAGATCGCAATTTCAGAACTAGATGATTTGAAATTACAGAGATACATCAGATTCAATATCAGGCTCCTACAAAGTGAAAAAAGATGTGTAGTTTTTTTTAAATTTTTGCATAAGATTGGTTTGAAAAATTAGTTTGAAGGAATTCAAAGGGCATAGTAAAGAATTATTATGGGTAAATGATGCCCCGAGGAAAGAAAATTCAAACACCTAGTAGGCAACCTGAAAGCTCTAGCATGACCCATGAAGAAGAGGAAGAAATGCAA
>APFE030183704.1:0-16217 GCA_000404065.3 Pinus taeda
CTTGTCACTTTTCGAACCTTCTATTGCTTCCTGATAGCACAGAGGTTCATTGTCATTAGCAGTAAATGCAACAGAAGTGACATAATCATCATACCTTCTCGGTGGCCATTTGATTCTTATCGACCTCCTTAAGGATGTTTCTGGCACTTCCACGATTGGCTGACTACCACCTGTAGGAACTTCTTGCCGATCAGTATCTGAGACCTATTCATGATCTAAACCTGAACCCTGTTCATATTCTGGTTCTGAAACCTGTTCATGACTAGTATCTGAACTATGGTCATCATGACTATCGTTAGAAATGCTATCAAACTGAATGTGGTGAAAGTCAGATACATCATCTTGTTTCAATCGACTATCTACATCTAACTGTACAAGAGAGGATTCATTAAAATTTACATCTTTGTTGATGATGATTTTGCGGGTAGTAGGGTCCCACAATCTATATCCCTTTGTTCCAACACCATACCCAACAAAGATGTACCTTTTAGACTTTGGATCTAACTTAGTTCGCTGATGTTTAGGCACTAGAGCATATGCATCACAACCAAACACTCTGAGTTTAGAATAGTCACAAGGGTGTCCTTTCCATACCTCTTGCGGAATCTTGCAATCTATCGTCATCGATGGAGATCGATTTATCACATAACAAGCTGTTGCCACCGCTTCCGTCCACAACTCCTTCTGCAACTCGGCGTTACTCAGCATACTCCTTGCTCTCTCGAGAAGAGTCCTGTTCATGCGTTCAACAACTCCATTCTGCTGAGGAGTATAAACCGTGGTCTTATGCCTCTCGATCCCTGCATCCTTGCAATAACTATCAAACTCCTTAGAAGTAAATTCACCACCATTGTCAGTTCTTAAACACTTTATTGTTCTACCAGTGCTGTTTTCTACCAACGCTCTAAACTGCTTGAAAACTGAGAACACATCAGACTTTCTTTTCAACATGTAGACCCAAACCTTCCTAGAAAAGTCATCAATGAATAATACAAAATAAGACGAACCACCATATGAGGTTGTAGGGGCTAGTCCCCAAACATCTGAATAGATATAATCAAGTATGCCTTTACTAGTATGTTTGCCTGTTTTAAACCTTTGTTTACCAAACAGACAATGCTTACAGAAATTTAATTTTCGAGACTTCAAATTTGGAAGTAACTTGCGATCAGCCAAAATTTTCAACCCTCTCACTCATATGCCCCAATCTTTGATGCCACAAGTGAATGGAGTTACTGTCATGTGCAGACACAGTAGACACAAAAGTTGACCATGTACCTCCTTCTAACTGAAATAGATTTCCTACTTTCTTAGCTTTCATAACTAGTAAGATGTCTTTGTAAATTTTCATTACTCCACCTTGAATTACAGTTTTATAACCATTTGAATCAAGTGCTCTTAATGAAATCAAGTTTTTCCTTAAATCTGGCACATGCCTCACATCAGTTAATATTCTAGTTGTTCCATCAAACATTTGTAGTTGTATGCTTCCAATCCCAACAATATTACATGTTACATCATTACCCATGTACACAACTCCATCATTAATTGATTTATATTCTTTAAACCATTCTTTATGGATACACATGTGGTTTGATTCCCCGGAATCTAACAACCAATGTTGACCATGATTTGACACATTCACTGATAATACTTCATCACTCATACCTGAACCTGATGTCGAACCTGTATCTGTCGTATTCGCCTCCTTCTTCTCTGTCGAAGACTCTGCCTTTGAAGTTTGTTGTTGTCGCTTCCAGTAGTCCTTCTTTAAATGCCCTGATTTGCCACAAAACCACCACTTTAGCTTACCCTTCTTCCCTTTCGACTTTGAACGTGAGTCGCTTGGATTCCTGGGGCGTCTTTCTTTCGAACGAGCTCTAACCATCATAGCTTCTGATGTAGAGGTTTCGGAATGCGACTTCCTCCTTGTTTCTTCCGATAATAAGGATGCAACTACATCATCAAACTCAATAGTTTCTGATGAACTAAGACTTATAGAAGTAACAAAATGATCCCATGACTCGGGCAACGAGAACAATAAAGTAATAGCTTTATCCTTGGATGGAATTTTTACTTCTATACTTTTTAATTGCACAAGAAGAGTATTAAAAGCATTTAAATGATCAGCAATCGATGTACCTTCCTTCATTCGCAAACCGTACAACTGTCGCTTCAGGAGAATCCTGTTGGTTAAGGATTTGGTCATGTACAGTTTCTCCAGTTTCATCCACAAACCAGCAGCTGTTGTCTCCGACACAATATTAAACAGGACATCGTCAGCTAGACACAGTCGAATAGCATTAATCGCTCTTTCATCCATCTCGGCCCACTCACTATCTGTGATGTTGTAAGGCTGTTTGGACTTGCCCAACAACGCCTTTGCCACGCCATGTTGGACAAGTAAATCATGCATTTTCACCTTCCAGATCTCAAAATTATTCTTGCCATTAAATTTCTCAATTTCAAACCGGGCACTTTGAGTTTTCGCCATTTGTATCAACAAAAAAACACAATAATCTCCAATATCCAACCAGCAATAAAAAAAAAAATTGCCAAGGCCTTTGTTTTTACTCAACAAAAAACTGCCTATGCCTTAAAAAAAATTGCCGTTTGCACTTCACAAAAAAAAAAATTCTGCCTCTGCCTTTGTTCCTTTGCCTTTTAAAAAAAATTTTCATTTGCTGGGCAAGTTACATTTATTTCAGATCACCACCAAAAATAAAAAACCAGCAAACAAAATGTTTTGTTTTCTTAGCTTCTGGCTCACACAAATATTCATAAAACGCTCATTATTCAACATGGATCAGAGTCAAATGGGCTCCTTTATCCCATAACAAATTTACCAATTCCATCTATCACTTCCCACAATGAAACACGTCCATTTAAGTCTCTAATTTTCACGATTGTTGATGGTTTTGAATTATTGAATACAAATATCCACCGAGATATATATTGGGCCTCAAGTCATAAAATTTTTGGAGAAGCAAGGCGTTTCAGACGACATATCGTTGCCTTACCATTTGGATGTGCAGAGCAATTGGGAAACAGCTAGACATGTAGCTACGCGTTCTCTTACGGGATCGTATAACTGATAATAACGTAAAACAAACATTTGTCTTACAATCAAAATTCCAGCACTGTCCCAATCATTATTCCAACGCTGTCCCAATCAACAAGTTTCATTGTTTTATGGAATTCGGGCAAATAAAAAAAAACGCGCAGGGGCATAAACAACTAGTCGGTCAAACACAGGGCTGCATATTTTTTTTTTATACTGCTATAGGTTGTGAAGAATTTGAATTATTATATTCGCATGAACAACATACCAGTATCGTTTCTAGGTTTAAAGTGAGAATCCCGTAAGTTAGACATCCCACTAGGCATTTGGATTCCTCCAGTGCCTTAGCAACAGCTCCACGCTCCACCTCCAAACCAATTCCGCGCTCCCAACAGCAACGATTGGCTCCCTGCTTCTTCTCCACGCACCAACAACAAAAAAAATGGGATATGCACTCGCAACAGCCCTGGACTGTCTCCACGCACCAGCAACAGATACACACTCGCTCCAGCTGCACGAGCGCTGCCAACAAACGATCTAGGTAACCAATCTTTAATCATCCACGCAACAACTGCGATCCACCTCCAACATGCTCTGATACCAATTGTTGGTACAGGTGCACAGTCAAATTAAATAAAACACACAGCAGAAGCAAATATAACACAATATTTAACGTGGTTCACCCAACCAATCTGGGCTACGTCCACCAAACATAGGCATCAGGAATATATTAATCAAATTTGGATATTACATCAAGAAATCCTCACACTCTCTCAGCAAATCATCCGAATGATTGCCTGTTATATAGCATAGAGAATCTAACAGCCTCATAACTCCCTCACATCAAATATAGGAGGCATTAACTCCCTCCCAATAACCTGGAGCTAATCTAGGAACTAAATCACTATTGTTGTCATCCTTCAGAGATTTTTGCCTATTTGACTCAAACAGAAAATCTCAACAAATTGTTCTCACCTGTTAATGATATTTCGTTTCCCTCTCTATGTAGCCATAGAGATTGACCTTCTTGATTGTAAAACCTCGTCCTTTTCCCACATCTAATTTTGAAAATAATTTTAGACACTCGTTACTTATTGATATTTTATTTACGAGGCATCGAATTTTGATCAAAATAGATAGGTCTTATTAATATTTTCATTATGAGGCATCGAATTTTGATCAAAATGGGCACACGAGAGAGATTGTGTCAGGCTATTGGATTAACATGGGTTAAACATATGTTTCGGCTTGAAAACTAACCATGTTTGGGTATCATATCTTAACAGGAAACTTAAATCTCATTTTAGGTAAGATAGCATAATAATGAAAAAAAAGACCAACGTTTATAAAGATGTAACTTTCCACTTATCTATTCATCCATCTGCGAAACAGATCATAATAACATAATATTAGAACATAATAACATAAGATTAGAAGATCAGCTTAAAAACAAAAATAGTTTTTCACTTATCTGTTTATATATAGGGAGTGAGGGAATTAACAATGGGAATGACAATCGCGTCCAGGAGAATGACAATCAAGTCTAGGAGAATGACAATCATGTCTAATTTCCCCCGTGAGCCTTCTCAATTTCTAGAAAAGTTGATCGATCGATAACGAACTAGAAAGGTCAAGAAATCACAGACTTATTAGAAGGTCAAGAAATCACAAACTTATTAACATTTCTTCAAGTTTCTATTGGCCACCAACCAACTCAAGAGTTCCCAAACTAGCAACATCCTTCCTCCCTCAACGAAGTCCTATTCAGGGTCACAAGCGTACATATTGATTACCCTCCCTTGGACCTCTTCCAACTAAGAACCAAGTCTTCAAGGTTTTTTCTTCCCTCTCCCCTCTTGGCTCCCTTTCCCCCCAACTTGGAGTATTTATCTCTTAGAGAGAGGAACAATTGTCCTGTAGTTGTTTGGTAAAATGAGAATTTTGAGATGGGATCTTTTCTCATGAATTCTCCTTTCCTATGAATTCCAAGTCTTTCTATACCTTTTTAGAGTAAATTAAAATAAAATTTAAACACTATGATTTTTCACTAGGCTTTCCATTTATCCCCTTTACCAAGTATGTGCAGTGAAAAAAATGTTCTATGATGACTCGATGAGTAACTCTCCTTTTAAATGTGTTTGCAAAAAAATCTTTCCTTTTAATAATTGCAAAAGAAATTAAAAAACCCCATTTTTGGGGAAATCCTTTGATATGTATTGCAATAGTTAAAAGCCTTTCAATTTCCTGCAACATCACTATGAAACAATTTTTAAATTGGAAAATGGTTAAAGAAATACAACAAATAAACTCTTCCACTTTAGTGGTTACCTTCTTAGGAATTCAAAATGGCTGGTTATTATCTCAAATAATCTCTCTTCTGATTTGCAACCAACAAAAACTTCTCTTGTCCTTAGCAACCATCTCTCTTGCTCTGCAACCAACAAACTTCTCTTGTCCTTAGAAACCATCTCTCTTGCTCTGCAACCAACAAAATCTTATTTTTTTGCTTTGCAACCAACAAAAACTCCTCTTCTGCTGTCCAACCAACAAAAACTGCGTAGAAAAATAGACATGGTAAAAATGAGGATACTAATATTAATCACATACTGTAAATTGAGTCAAATTGGAAAATTGTAATTTAAAAAAAAAACACTAAGCACTTGTTTAAATAAGCTACATTAGAGAATAATGTCATGGAAAAAACCATGGGTTAAGAATATCATGAGAAAGCCATGGATTGTCAAAATTATTATTATTATTATTATTATTATTATTATGACTACCTAATTTAGGTGTGTAAAAATGCTAAACATGACATGATACAACATTACAACATTTTTATGACACTAGGCTAGAGAGCACCTCTCAAGGCAGTAAAATTTTAAACTTTAGAGTAATTTTTAATGTTGATCTAACTTTATAATATGTTAACTTCTAAATTTTAAATAATTTTTTTTATGTTTATCTAAGTTTATACTATGATTAAAATAATCACTTTTCAAATTCTTAGTAAAATCTCATTTTAGAGAATACTATGGGGAAACCCATGGGCTAAGAATACTATGGGAAAACCATGCGTTGGAAAAATTATTTATTTTATTTTATTTTACTTTTTATGTAATTTGACGAAGTCAAAATTCTAATAAAATAGTACCTAACTTTATAAGATGTTTCAAAATTATTTATTTTATTTTTTATGTAATTTGACGAAGTCAAAATTCTAAACAACATAGTACCTAACTTTATAAGATGTTTCAGATAATCATGTTTAAAATTCTTAAGAAAAACCCAGTCTAGAGAATATCACCGGAAAAACCATGGGTTGAGAATACTATGGGAAAACCATGGTATTATTAATTTGATTTTTATAAATAATTATTAACTTCAATTTTATATTTTTTTATTTTTAATTGTATTTTACATTTATTTTTATTGGTATCTAATTTGATGGAGTCAAAATGTTTACATAACTTCACATAACATAATGTTACAACATATATTCCATAATGGGCTAGAGAGCCTCTCTCGAGCGAAAATTAAAACTAAATTAAAAAACAATAATTAAAAGAAGTTTGATTTAGTCATTTGATGATGTTTACATAACATCACATAACATAACATTTCAACATCTATTCCATAATGGGCTAGAGAGGGCCCTCTCATGGCAAAAATAAAACTAAATTAAAAAATAATAATTAAGATAAGTTTGAATTAGTCATTTGATGTGTTTATCAATGCTAAGTTTACAAGTCCATGGTATTGCATAGCCCACGATATTTTCCCATAGTATTTGTTATAATTAGGCCTATTTAAAAGCTTAAAGAATCAATGTTAGAATGTGTTGCATAACTCATGGTATTTTCTCATAGTATTTCTTACGGTTAACTATATTTAAAGGCTTAAAAAATCCATTATCGAATGCAGCTATAATTAAAATTCACGGTTTACAAGGCCATGGTATTGCATAACCCAGTTTACAAGGCCATGGTATTGCATAACCCATGGTATTTTCCCTTAGTATTTGTTATGACTAAGCATATTTAAAGGCTCAGAGAATCCATTATGGAATACATCCATCTTAACTCCATATAAGTCGCCTATACATGGGCGACTAATTTGGTCTCAAGGTAATAGTTGTGAATGCTTGTGAAAAATTACCGCTGTTATTATTTTACATTTTATTCGAACTGAAAACTGTATTATTAGTCTGACGTGAATGTAAAGTAGAGGGTGAGAGAAGGATGTTTGCAGCCGAAGAGATCTGTTAGATGGTATTAGTAAAAATGAAAACAGAAACTGAAGCATGCCTCGACTCTGATGTCAAGAAAGCCGTGATCACACTGCCAGCCTATTTTAGCACCACTGCGGCTATAGCTTATTGCTGCCATTGAAGAAGACCTGTCTTGAGTTTCGACCTTGGTGGATGTACCTTTGATGTTTCGTTATTGTTGACAGACGTAAATTTGAGCTGAAGGCTTTTGGAGGGGACACGCAATTGAGAGGGGATGATTTTGACAATAGAATGCTCAAGAGAGAAAAAAAAAAAAAGCCATGAGCACAAGCCAGAGGCTTTGGAAATTGGTATTCAGTGGTGGAGACTCTAATTTATATCGACGTTCTCTAAGAAGTTCTGGATTTTCCCATGAACTTCGTAGAGACAGTCGATATCAATCAGATTTCCACCAATGAAATCAAATTTCTTTTTTACCTTCCGCATTCTGAGCGTAGTCTACTAAAGGTTTCGGTATTTGAGCATCGTATTGTCAAAATCTTTGCCACCCAAATGCTTGTCCCCTCCAACAGCCTTCATCTCAAATTTACCTCTCTCAACAATAACAATGGAAACATCAAAGGTACCTCCACCAAGGTCGAAAATCAACCCAGATTTTTTTCCATGGGAGGAATAAACCTTACGATGAAACCTATAAGCTATAGCTGCAGTGGTGGGCTGATTAATAATTTTCAGCGCATTATGACCAGAAATGATAGCCGCGTGTCTGGTCGTCTTCCCGTGAGAATCACTAAAATTGGTTGGCACTGTGGTCACGGCGTTCGAGTTGAGGTAGGCTTTGGTTGTTGTCTTCATTTTTACTAATACCATCTAAGAGATTCATTCGGCTGCAAACATTTGGCAACCAAGAAACGCTCACCAGTCAGAAATATGTGGACGATATGAAAAAATCACACTATTTTTTTGGCAACATCTAAAACTTAAAAAAGAAGGAAACATCAAAAAAAACTAATATGGTTGTTTTATCAAATAATGTAATTGATTTTTATCTCATATATTTTGTAATTAAAAATGCATAAGAAGAATATTTGCATTTTTTATAAAATGCTCATCTCTCTTTCATAATATGGTATTGTTTTCCAGAACCTCTGTGTTATTCTCTCATTTTTTGAATCATTTTAGATTTGCATGTAGATCAATTGGTATCACAACATAAGACCTTGGAAGCTATCGACTTGTTCAAAGATTTTTTTTGAGATTTGTGGCTTAACAATTTAACACCCTTAGTGCACCTTGCTTGCTTCAGATTCCCATCACAAATTGTCACTTGATGTCATACCTTTCAATTCCTTTAGTCGATGAAAATCATGTCACCCCGTCGAGAACCCTCATCCATGATTTAGTCATGGTTATTCAAGAGCTAATTACGCTGCAACAACACAGACACCCTCCTCGATGAATGCAGTTGCATACATGCTTTCAATTGCCCAAATTTTCGGGCCAAATGAAAGCAAAGGTCATCGATTCTTGGCTCCGCAGTCTCTCTACGTATTTCAAAACATGTCCCATGATGGAAGAGGACATGAAGGTTCAAATCGTTAGTCTACAGTTGGAGGGCCTGGAGCAAACATGGTGGGATACTCAACTCGAGATTATATCCTTGGTTGTTGAGCTCAGAGACTAAGCTGAGATGAGATCCACACATACCACATCTTGGGATGACTTCTGTGAAGCCTTAAGAGCACGTTTTTACCCCCCGTGATATCTCTCGAAGCTCCTTACCAAATGGTTGCAAATCGGACAAATACTAAATCAATTAGTGCAATCATACATTGACGTCTCCTACAAATTATGCATTCAATTCAATATCTTTCATCTAGAAGAGGTATTAATTATTAAATTTAATTTTGTTCTACTACTATTTTTTCATCGAGAAGTTGAGTTGTTTGGTTGTACTTCTTTAGGTAAGGTCTTTGTTCGGGCCTTGGTTGTAGAATGTAAAGTTGCTCCTCAAACTCGATCTCTTGAAACCAAAAAAGGTCCATCTCATGCTAGTCCATCTAATGTGGCCCTTGACTCATCCTCTTGGTGAACATTTCATAAGGCCAACTCACATGCTTCAGTAGACTGTCATGTACTTCAAAATATGCACCCTAACAAGACTTGTTTTACATAGGTAGAGCAAAAAAATCCCTCTACCTCACTTGCAGACCCCTCTCTCATCGTCATGACTACTAATGAATCTGGAATCCCTGTTGCACCACTATTTACACATAATTGTCAAATCAAACATGAGTTGGCGAATCTTATCCTCGACAATGGGAGTCAAAATAATCTTGTGGCACAAGGCTTGGTTCACCCCCTTAACCTTCCCACCACTCCACAACCCAACTGATATCAACTAGGTTGGGCTAAAAAGGAAGTCCCTCATCTTATTGTCTCCTAGCATTATGTCATCACCTTTTCTATTGGTCCTTTTTGAGATACTGTGCTATGTGATGTTTCTCCTCTCGATTGTGCCGATTTGTTACTAGGAATTCCATACCAACAAGGCCGAAATGTTGTTTATCATGTTAAAGATCACAAATACAACTTGCAACATGAGGGAGACATCTATGTGCTCACATTCGCAGCCCTCACATCAATCCAACCTCTTACTGGCAAAGTTGCCATTAAGAAAGTCAATATAAACCAATACATTTCATTGTGTTTGGTTCGCTCTGTCAAGCTAGAAAACAACACCAACCCAATATCGCTTGCCATGACTCCACTACAGCCAAAAATTGCAAATATCTTCATCGAACCCATGGTGTTTCATCCCCAATTCTCTATTGAAAACAAAATCAATCTTATTCCAAGTGCTTCCTTATCCACTGCCCCATTTATTTGCCTTACTAGAAAGCCATCTATTGGACATGTCTCATCAAAGAAACATGTTTTTCTCAAAGGTTAGACTAGACACAAAAATATCAAGGTTGTAAAGATATATGCAACATCTAATGGTGGTAATTGTGGGATTCAAAAAAATCCATCAATGGTAGCTTACAATGTACTTCGACAAGTTGATGTGCATGACCACTAGCACACACTTGAAGATCAACACATACACTATGCATCCGTGTGTTTTCAGTTTAGCTGCACCAAAGAAGACCATGCACATGTTAGCAGACAAGTTGGATGAAGGAGCCGAACCAATGCACTGGTTGCAACTGAAGCAAGAGTTCACTTCAACAAGATATCACCATGAGGTGCATGCACACCATCACAAAAAAGTAAGCTTGGCATCAACTCACCACCTTCACCATTGTTGAGCCCCAAAATTACCTCTCTTCCAAGCATTTTCTTAAACCATTTCTCTTCTATTTTCCTATTTCAGTGCATCCTAAGCTATCAAAAGTTGTTACATGTCGAGTTCAGGAGTGTATTTGAGTGATTTTCAAATTATATCATTGTGTGTGCTATTGATCTAGGTTTTGTTTATAAACTACAAAATGTAGCCACTTTCTGCAACTAACTCACAATTTCGCAGCCGTTTTCATTGTTTTGTGGGTTACAGGTGTCCGTAGGAGGAATGAGACACATGGGAAACTTAGGAATGATCCACACATGGATGAGGTCCTATTTACTTAGCCAAATTCGGGAGGAAAAGTCTCAGTTAAAGGGTGGTCAACATAGAGTTCTACATCGACTAGGACTCTGTTCCTGCACGTAAAAGAAGCCTAAAACAGTTCCTAAACTCATGGATCCGTTTTTGCCACCTATAGGCCATCTCCATAACACAATCCAACATCCACCTCGCATAGATTTATTGCTCATGGCAACCGAGAGGCTGAATCCTCGGATTTTGACCTGTTCATGTGTCTATTGCTGAAGAAATTCCTCTGAGATACAGTTATCCATTTTCTCTATAAATATAACCGTTTGTAGCGCAGATAGTTAGTTCTTGATATTGTTGTTTTAGCTTTATTTTGTTGTTCTGTAATCGAGAGACATATTACTCTGTTTCATAATACAAAACTTTGTTTTTCACATAGTTATTTAAGTGTGGTTATAAGTAACAACGTGCTAGTCCAAAGCTATGTAGAGGGCCCCTATGTAGTTGAGGTCCCTTTTTTTGTTTTTGCATAGTTTTTCATGTATATTTTCTCTCATTCGAATTGTACATTTCTCTTGTTTTTCTTATGATCATAGTCGTTCTGACTTTGTACATGTCTTTGCAGCTTGTGACATTTCTTACTAACAGTGCACTTCAGAATAGGTCTTTAAGTCTGGTTATGCTCGAGCTTCCTAGTGTATTTTTTGCATCAAGGCGCTGATTTGAGACTTGCTTCCTCTGCTGAACTTTAGTTTTCAATTTTACTTGTTTATGCTTTTATTTAGTGAGATTTGTTTACTACTTAAGATAGTTTAGATATCAGTTCTTCATGCTATATGATGATATCTCCAGAGCCTTTAGCTTAACCCCGTTTTAGAAGTTAATTGGCGAGCTATTGTGATTATAGGTGAAGTAATTGATTTTGCTTTCATTAGTATGCAAGTAGATAATTATATGTTAGTTCTTTCATGCTATATGATGATATTTCTAGAGTCTTTAGCTTAACCCTGTTTTAGAAGTTAATTGATGAAATATTGTGATTATAGATGGAGTAATTGGCTTTTCTTTCATTGGTCTGCAAATTAGATAATTTAGATGTCATTTTTTTCATGCCATATGATGATATTTCTAGAGTCTTTAGCTTAACCCCATTTTAGAAGTTAATTAACGAAATATTGTGATTATGGATGGAATCATTGACTAGTTTCTAGTTTCTTTACTTTTTGGTTTTGAGTTGCAGTAGTTTATTAGATTTCAATTCCGCAACTAGGATGGACAACAAAGATAGTAACCTCATTTCGGTACTTCATTTTTAGTTTGGTCTATGTAGTTGCATGTTTACATTCTTACTGAAGTTCTAATTTTGTAGACAACATGTTTTAAGATCTCTTAAGTTTAAAGTTTGGAAATTATCATAAGAAGCATAAAATCTTGTCTTCAACTCTACATCCACATTTGATCTTTAAAAGTGTTCTTAAAACTTTTGCTAGGATTTCCATTGCATTAGAACACCTTAGGAGACCAACAAGAGCAAAAGCCCAAAACAAGATAAAACTGAAAACAATGAGGTAAGAAAAGGGTTGTCTAGCACATACAGTGCACTACACTTCATCAGTTTACGACTCCCAGATTAATAAATTATGTAGCAATTTAGGACAGACTAAATTGACTAAAAATTTTGGTTCCATTGTCGGGGAAGTGTAACAAGCTAGCCTATCTCTTACATCTAAAAAAAATAAAAAAAAAGGGAAAATTAATAATTTCTTAAAGTATGCTCTCCTTTTGCACCAAGTGTAATCTGGAGGATCATAAAAAAGAATTATTAGTTCAATAATTTGTTGAGTATGCTCTCTTCTTGCACCTAGTGTGATCTAGAAGACCAGAAAAAGGATTATTAGCCCAATTAAAATCATCAAAAATAAAAAAAAATGACATGCTCAGAGAAAGAGATTGTAGGGGAAGGTTTATAGTTAGGGGTAGATGTTCGATTTTTACAACTCTAACTACTTCAAGGAATAGACAAGATACACCTCCATTCCAGACTCATACTCCCAGCCTTAGGATTCCTGGAATTCAAGGGGCAGAAACTGAATTAGAATATTCTCCTACTCCATCTACTAAATCTCACCTACGAGAAGAACCCTTCTTCACCTCCATAGGAGAGACTATTACAGTGGAAGAAGTAGAATTACCTAGAGAAGAAGAGGAGGTAGAAACTCTCTCTCATCAGCCATTAATAGAAGAGCAAGAAGATTTTGAGTAAACTATCATCACAGAAGAAGAATAAGATGGAGAATTTTCACTATTTGGAGGAAGGTTTAGAGGTAGTGGTAGAGGAAATAATGGAGGTGGTAGAGGTAATAATGGAGGAGGCAGAGGTAACAATGGGGGAAATAGGGAAGGAGATAACTCATTTGGATTCCCTATAGTAGATGAGGAAGCCCATACAATAATGAAAAACATTTCACCATCCGTTCTCTCAAACTTTTATGGATTGTGAAGTGAGGATCCTCAAACATTTCTATTTGAGTTTGAAGTCTTATGCCGAACCTATGACTATCTAGAAGATTCTCAAAAACTCAAATTGTTCCCTTCAACATTGAAAGGGGTTGCTCTAAAATGGTTTATGAGATTAGTCATTCAATCTATTAGGACATGGAATGATATGAGGGAGGCATTTTTGGATAGATACCTGGATTATTGTATGCATAATAATCATAAGGATGAGGTATTGGAAATTATGTAAAAAGAAGATGAGAACTTGGAGGATTTGCTTAAGAGGTTTCAATACAACTTAAGGAGAGAAAAACTGAGCAATTTAGATGAGGAAACCTTCAAAGCCCTATTATTGAAAGCCATTAGAGATGAATGGATAGATATGTTAAACATGATGGGGAAGGGAGACATCTCTCAACTTCCACTAAGTGACATAGTAGAACTATGTGTCCATCTCTCAAGGGGAAAATCTAAAACTAGAAAAGGGCGTAGAGATCCTTCTCTTATTAGAGCAAACAAATCTGCAACTGGGACAGTAAGTAGGGCAGATATTGGAAATATGCATGATGAGTTCAAAAATAACATTCTAGGGAGCCTTAGTGAACAACTAGACACTCTCAAAATTCAAAACGAGCAGAAAACAAAAGTTGATGCCTTAGCCATCTTTTGCCCAAAATGTACAAAGAAACATGCTCTAAGAGAATGTCCCTTAGATGCAAAATTTATAGAAACATGTATGATTTTCTTAGAAAGTCATGAGACCAAGGATTGTCCTTCAATCCCACGGCTTAAAGCTGTCTTTCAGGAGGACCCAAATTCTGTAGAGTCTCTTTGCTTTATTTCAAGAAGACCTTGGCAGGAGCAACAAAATCAAGGATTTAACAATCCAATGAATTTTCATCCTCCACCAAATTGGAATTCTTGGCAACAACCTTGGCCTCAACCTCAAAATTAGTATCAATCTCAATCATGGGCACAAGGGGTACAAAATCCTTATGGGAGATTTGCTCAATATTATCGATATCCTCCATCTTATCAGGGCTATCCTCCCCCACGAAACTAGCAACAAAATCCACAACTTCCAAATCAAAGCCCACAACTTTCATTGCCATTTCCATAACAATAACCTCCTCAACAAAATCAAAATCCTCAACTCTTGCTTCCATTTCAATAGAACCCAAATCAACTACCAGCCCAACCATTACTAAATCCCAACTAAAAGAACCCTCAAAATGCTTACACAGTAGAAGGACAACCATTTCCTACCTACACGTTTGTTCCTCTAGATCTTAATGATGTTCAACTTAGATCTGGTAGGATTTTAGAAAAGGAAAAACCTTCTATAGATGTTCAAGAGCAATATGCTTCTGAGGTGTATTCTCTAAAAGTCAATAAATTTTTTGAAGAAGTATCCCTTCAAAACCAAACCATTCAAAAAGAAAACCAAAAAGAGTCAACCCCCACAACTCCTATAATTGAGCAACCTATATCTATATCCACAACTCCTTTTCCTGAGAGATGACAAATTGACAAAGGGGTGGAAAAACAAATTTTGTTTCCTTACTATGACTTCCTAGATGAATTAAAGAATGTTTGTATCAAGATTCCCTTGCTACAAGCCATTAGAGATGTTCCTATTCTAGCAAAAGCAATAAAGGAGTTGAGTATCAAAAGACCAGGTAGGAGACCAAGAGACACAAAAATAATCCACCTGGTAGGAAAAATAGCAGATATCATGATGGGAAAGATTACCAAGTAGAAATATGTGGATCTAGGTAGTCCAACTGTCAAGACACACATAAATGGAATAGAAATTCCAAATACATTGATTGACGTAGGGGCTGCTATAAACATTATGAGTAGACAGACTATGGAACAACTTAAACTTCCTAATATTCTTTTCACACCTACCTTACTGCAACTTGCAGATAGATTAGTAATCAAACTAGATGGTGTACTAGAAGATATTTTGGTCTCCTTAAATTCTTGGGAATATCCGGTGGATTTGACGATTTTGACTCCCAAGAATAATCTAAGAGGACACCCACTCATCTTAGGAAGACCTTGGCTAGCCACAGCTGATGCTTTTATTAGTTGTAGATCTAGTGACATGTACATTTCTGATGGTAGTTCAACAAAGAAATTTACTTTGTATCCTCTAGGAAAAGCAATTACAGAAGTAGGAGACAATGAGTGGGTCGATGATGAAGATGCCATACAACCTGTCTTTACTCTCTCTGAAGTTAGTGAGGTTAGTCAAATCCTGAACACATTAGAAAATTTTGAAACATCTTCAAAATATGATCACACATAATTTCAGTTAGATTCTGATATTGAATATTTGTCATCAAGGCAAATGTCTCTCTACTCTATGGAAGAGTTTGGCAGTTTTGCAGTTGATTTTTTTTTAGGTAAAACATTGAATATCAACAAAAACTTGGAAAAGTTACAAAAAGAAGAGTTAACCAAAATCTTACAAAAACATTCTGCTGCATTTGCATGGGAGTATACTGATATGAAAGGTATTGACCCTAGGACTTGCATCTATGATATCTACATTGAGGAAAATAGTAGACCAACCAGATAACATCAGAGAAGGATGAATCCAAATCTTAGGGAGATTGTGAAAGAAGAGCTTCAAAAATTACTCAATGTGAACTTCATTTACCCAATCTCAGATAGCTGATGGGTTTCTACCTTGGCGATAGTGCCCAAAAAGAATGTTAAATGGAGGGTGTGCATTGACTATAGGGAATTGAATAAAGCAACCTTGAAGGATCACATTCCTTTGCCCTTTATAGATCAAGTATTAGATACATTAGCAGACAATAAGT
>APFE030183711.1:2566-36983 GCA_000404065.3 Pinus taeda
CTCTTTCTTCAGCAGAAGCAGAGTATCGTGGTGCCGTAGAAGCTAGTAAGGAAGCCTTGTGGCTTTGTCAGATCCTATCAGAGTTTGGATTTCAGCAGCAACATCCGACTACACTTTGGTGTGATAATCAAAGTGCCATTCAGCTTTGCAAATTATCCAGTTCAGCATCAACGCAGCAAACACATTGAACTACACATGCACTTCATCAGAAAGCTCATTCATGACCATGTTTTTGAAGTGCAATATTGTTCAATAGATGATCAAGTTGCAGACATCTTCACAAAGGCTCTCACAGAGGCGAATTTCACTAAACTTCGATTTATGGTTGGAGTTCAGGAAGTTGTCACTAAGGGGGGATAGGCTCTAGTGCCTCCTTCCTTCTCCTATTGTGTCATATTTGTAAATCCTTCAATCCTATCCCAAGTTGTTCTTAAGGGGGGATGTTAGGATATTCCGACACAGAGGAATAGTTAAGTTCAACTTGGTCTAGTATAGAGTTAGGTTAGCGTTAGGTAAAGTGTGTTTCTTTACCGTTGTACATTTTGTAACTTACAATCCGACGGTCACGATATGTAGTGATCCGACGGTTCATTCTCTCCTCGGTATTACCGACACTTGACCCGTGGCTTGACACCCGATTGGTCCATGAATTCTATTTAAAGCGCATGGAGGGTCATTTGTAGGTTAACCGTGCATGAGAGAAGCTTATGTAAATTTTCATTCTTTTATTAATTTCCTGTAGTAGCCACGTTGGCGCAGGCCGTGGACTATTTCCCTCTCTGAGGGTTTTAACCACGTCAAAATACTGGTGTATTGATCTGTGATCTGTTTGTGAGCAGTCTCCTTTTGGTGTTCTGTCTGAGGAACGTACCCTGTAAATTCCTACACTTAAGAAATGTCAAGAATACAATTGCCTTGGGAGAATTGATGCACCTCTGAAGTGACCTTGGGAAAGTCAAAGTTTATCCTAGCTCAGTTGGCCAAACGACTTGTTTGATAAGTTAAATCATCACTAGACAGCAAGAGCTTTCCAATGAGCTATCATGAGCTCAATTTGGAGTTGAGGAAGGCATTCAAAAGTTGACTGTAACAGCACTCTGCCTTTAGGCAGCCTCACTAGGCACCTTTTGACCAGTCTTGGGAGATTTAGTTTTTGTCAAGGCACATGAACTCCAAATTGAAAAATTATGGTTGGGTTTGAATTTAGACTAAAAAACGTTTCCAAAGAGCTATCCTGCACCCAATTTGGACACCGGGAAGGCCTCCAAAAGTTTCCTAGAAAAGAGTGTGATGCACAAAGAGAGCGCGACAAACTGGGAGAGAGTTTCCAGTGTAAAATTTACACTGGCACAATGCACACAGAGAGCGCGGTGCACAGGGAAAATGGGGCTAAAATTGTGCCAAATCACCTCCAAATTTTTGTGAAGCCTATCAAATTGAAAGTTAGCCTCTTTGACATCATTTGTTCATCATGTTTTATCAATGATATGATGGTTTATACCGATGTTTTAATGCAACCAAATGCATAAAATCAACCATAAGAAATCACCAAGAACCATGATGGCTAGGGTTCCTAAAGTGTGTGGGTAGTGCCAAGGATCCATTCCACCCATCATCTTCCCCTCGCCTACCATTTTTCCTATCCTCCCTTTCTCATTTTTCCTAATATCCCTGCCCTAAATTACTACCCAACCCTCTCCCCTATCCTTCCACTATTTGGTCAACATGAAACCCTAAACGCTACCCTATCAAAATACCCAAACTCCTCCCAGGTCCCTAAACAAAATTGTCCCTCTAACCCCTGTTCCCATTACATCATTCCCTTCCTAATACTCCATGCTTCATTGTTCCCCTTGGTAACACATATTACAAAGGCACCCAGCCTCACACCATCATCAAAGAGCAGCCTAATCATAGTCCATAGTGCAGTCATGACATCACAACATTCGTCAGAGTATGAGGAGGAGACCCAGAGTGACACAGCTTCAGGAGAAAAATGCTAAGATCAAAGAGCTTAGGGACAATGTTTCTAATGCCAATTTCATGGTTTGACTCCTAGAGCAGGATGATAAGAAATTGAAGGTGATTAAGATGAGCATCAAGAGCAAGTGACAAGGAAGAATACAAATACTAGAGGACTCAAAAGGGAACTTCAGCAACAAAGGGAGCAAATGTCTTCAGTTGACCTAATTACAGGAGAAATCGGTGAAAATAGGGAGTTTTGGCACGACAAAGTAAATTTCCATTTAAAAAATCTTCTTAAGAGGGCCAAAAGAGACAACAAATTTCAAAGACACATTGTTGCTCATTGCTACACAAGGAATCAAGTCTCCAAAGTCAAAATCAAGCAGTTGAAGAAAGTACTCCAGGAAACCCTAATCAGGCAAAAAGAGATGGTTAAGTTGGATTTTCTTGCTAATGCTTCCCTCAGAGAAAACAAGGATAGGGACATGCTCAGGAACATGAAATACCACAATTGGGCACGAAAACTTGAGTTTGAGAGCCCAAATAAGGAGTTTGAAAGAAAAACTGAGGAAAGCCACAAAAAGGGAAAAAAGGGAAAAAGAGAAAGATAGTGTCAGGATCTTGGCTGAGGCCTCCTTGACTCAGAAAAGCACCCCATAGAGAACTTCCAGCCCAAATCTCAAAAATTTTGGGCAAATTTTGGTCACAGGGAAATTTTTTGGGCGAAAAACAGGGATTTTCTCCCTATGCGTCGCGCACCTTGCACGACGCTAAAATTCTAGCACTCGAATCAAGAAAAGGTTTTGCATTTTTGGATTCAACATCGAAAAATACATCCACTGGTGTCTGGGCTAGAAATTTTGATAAGATTTGGGTCTCCTAAAGGTCAAAAAACACCCAAAAATGGCCTTTTTGCCACTTTTTGGACACACAGAAAGCAATCTTGGGAGAATGAATATTTGGAGGGGCCAATGAGCATAACATTTAGAAATTATAGTGGGGTTAGAAAGTAGACAGGCCAAGATTTCCAACAAGCCCACTTGGGCAGATTTTGGACACCTACAAGTGCCACAAAATAGGCCCAAAAGTAGCGTGACGCAAAGAGAAAAGCGCGCGATGCACAAAGGAAATTTTGCCCAGTTTGCTCCCGTTTCATGAAATTTCAGGTCACGACTTCTCCAAGTGGGCCCAGTCATCCACTCTTCAATTTTTTTGGCACCAAAGGTGGCTTTTAAATATTTTTCTCTCCGAGTCGGCATCTATCCAAGTGGCGAAGAATGCAAAGGGTCACCACATGCCAAATGTCATGCTTGAGAGCGCTGCACCTGTAGCTGATTGTTGGCTGTCTAGTTCCATTTTGAAATGATTTGAGTAACTTCCCAACCCCTGGGCATTCCATCTCTTCTCCCCACATTCTATATATTGTATACATTTTATTTGCAAAGGGTTGGTTGGATCGTAACTTCTGGGGGACTGTGGGAAAGAAACTTTGTTTCTACACTGTATATTTTTACAGAGAATTAATGAAAGGCAGTGGCTCTGTTTCATGAGATTCCTGTCGTTGTGAGTGTAGCAAGTGTTTCTCTTATGTTTCATATGTATCTCGTTATGTTTCATAGTTCATTTCGCATTCATTTCTGGTGAAATTTTTCGAGTGAGATCAGGTAGAATTCAATTCTATTGCTCTACCTGCGGGAAAATTTCATATGCAGTATTTCATTCTTCTGTTGAAAAGGATTCATGTTGACCATGCCCTTTTCAACTTCTTAACCAATCTCTCCATTTCTTTGTTATGTTCCATAGTTTCATTTCGTATCCATTTCTGGTGAGGTTTTTCGAGTGAGATCAGGTAGAATTCAATTTTATTGCTCTACCTGTGGGAAAATTTCATGTACAATGTTCATTCTTCTGTTGAAAATGATTCATGTCACCCATGCCCTTTTCACCTTCTTAATCAATCTTTCCATTCCGCCATATTTTAAAACTAAATTGCTATGCTTTCAACCTACCTCTCCTCACGAAATAATCTGTGTCTTCATGTTAAGTCCTTTATTCATTGAAGTCCAGTGATCCCATAACATCCCAGAAACACAGTCATTCACAAAAATAACTCTTTATATTCATTTCCACTTACTAGCCTAAGATAAATAGTTCATTTTAAAGTCATCTCAATCCTTTTCGTTCATCAATTCACTGAGTGTGACTCGGAGACAGCCCTCTCCTGTTTTGGTAGGGCTAGCTACCAGACTGAGCGTGGTTTGTGGTTACCCTGAATTTTGCCTTCCTTCACCCTGAGGTGGATTTAGGTGCTAACACAACCCACACAACATATTTTATAATTGCATCCCAATTCTTCTTATTCTTATCCAACATTCATTTAATAATATTCACCAAGTTCCCACTTGTTGATTTTACAGCCCCATTTCCATGGGGATAATACTTTTTGGAATGCAACAATTGTATGCAGTAATATTGGGAAAAATTCATGACTTTAAAGGATTTAAAAGCTTGATCATTGACGATGATGCATTCTTGGGGCATCCAAATCTTGCAAGAAAACACACTTCCAAGAAAGATATGATAAATTTCTAGTTAGCTTTATGGGTTCGAATGACTTCCACCACCTTGGTAAAATAATCAATGGACGCGAGAATATATTCATGTTTCTCACTTGAGTTCGAGTGTATCTATTTGATGAAATCATTCCAATTGTTGGAAAGGAGATTGAACATTTGCTGGTTTTAGTGACATATGTTGAATCTTTTGCTTCCCTACAAACATCTGACATTTTGAATAGGTTTGGACAACAACATTAGTGTCCCTGAATAGGGAGGGCCAATAGTATCCTTCTCTCAATATTGTGTGAGCCATGACTTTCCATGGATGATGTCCTCTACATACCCCTTGATAAAATTTTGGTGTGATCTATTATGCTTGATCTTTCGTGGCAAAGGTGAGTAAGGTGCCATCAAGATATTTCCAAAAAAAATCTCCAACAAAAATGTAGTGTTTGATTTCTTCCCATTTTAGAGATTTGTATTTGGGCTTAGGCTACTTGAGTCAACATTCCAAATAGTGTAGGAAAAAAATGATGTCTCGGTACCGTGGAGAATTTTAGAACTTTTATAGCTCCTTCAGGAAGGGTTTCTATGGATTCCTTTTGTTCAGTGGGAAGGGTATTTATGGATTTCTTCCTATTGGAAAGAGAGTTTCCTATGGATTCTCTCCTCCAATATTAATAGGTCCTTGTGGATTCTCTTAACTCGAAGAAGGAGGTTCTTGTGGATTGTCCTCTCCACAAATATTGCAATGATATTCATTAGTACACCTTTCCATTACAATGTGATTTTCTTTGTTTAGATATTTCACTAGTCCTTGGCCCTTTAACAGCTTATTAGGATTTATCATCATATCATACTCTTGTAACTTTGCTATCCATTTTACTTGTGAACCATCACTATCAGGTTGAACAGGTATCTTTGTCAGTGTTGTAGATGGTAAAAATGCTATCACCCTAGAGTGTAGTAGGTATTATTGGAATACCTTGAAATATTTTACCATATAATATTCAATTTTATCCAACATAATGTGTTTTAACTCAACATCCCTTAGGTACAGTGTAGAACTATTATAAGTTTCTTATACCCTTGTTCATTCCTTTGTAACAAAACTGCAGCTATAGTGTGCTCAAATCCCAAGGATAAAATATGAAATTATTTACAAAAATCCATAGTTTATAACACTTGGGCTTCTGTGATAGACTTCTTAGTTTTCTTGAATTATTCCAGCACTTCCAGAGTGCACCTAACTTAATTGTTATTCTTGGGCATGTCTATTATGTGCTTTAAAATTCTATAGAATTTGTAATAAATTTGCATAGAAAATTGATCTTACCCAAGATTGATTGGAATTATTTCTTATTTCTTGGGAGAACAATATTCAAAATGGCCTCTACCCACTCTAGGTCAATATTGACACCTTCATTTTAAAAAATATGTCCCAATAACTTCTCTTCTTGCAATGCAATGAATGATTTCTTAGGATTCAATGAGAGACCATTTTTGTTTAAACTTAAGGAAGGTTTCTCTCAAATGTTCTGGATGATCATCATTGGACGTTGAGAAAAAATTCATGTCACCTAGATAGATAACTATTATCCAATATATTTCTCCAAAAAATGTGATATCCATGGCCCTTTGAAAGGTAGCTCCTCCATTCATCAACCCAAAAGGAATTTTTCCATACATGAAGGTACCCATGTTGTTGTGAATGCAATCTTGTCTTTGTCATCTAGGTGCATTTGTATCACATTGTAACCTAAGAATCTATCCATCATTGATAACTTGGATACTCTTATCATATTTTGCAGTAAGTGATCCATCTTAGGAAGAGCATAGGTGTCCTTCAGCTAACATCGAATCAAGTTCCTGAAGTCCACATAAAGTCGACTATCGCCAATGCTTTTCCATATTGGTACCAAATTTTCCACCCATTGAGAGTACCTCAATGAGACAATGATCTTCCAATCCAAAATATTTATAACCTCCTTCTCTATAGTTTGTAGTAGGATAGGATTAAGTCTCCTAATTTTCTGCACAAAAGACATAGTATTTTATTTCAATGGTATCCTATGTTGAATAATATAAGTATTGTAAGTTTTCAAATCTTCATAGATCCATTGAAAAATATCTCTAAATTGTAGAAATAACTCAATGTAAATAATTTCATAGTTGGGTTTCAAAGACTTAGCAAGTTTTAGGTTTTTGTGACTTTTCTTTTGCGCTTAGGTTATGCTACTTCACATTCTCATCCTTGGCCCAAAAACTAGCTTAGTAGGGATGTCATTCTAATAAAAAATACACTTGAGAGGAACCAATCTATTAGAAATTAAATTATTCTTGAGTTTTATTACTTCTTGGCCTCTAACCTAGTTTAGGAACTTATTGTTTTCATCTTGGTTAGACTCTTCTTCTCAATCAATGTTAGTTATTTCTTTTTTTAGTCAATGTTTATAATCTAAAACACATACACTAATTCCAAGAACCTTCCTAATGGTTCTTCAAAAAATTTACAATGCTTGACATTATCTGGGATGGATGGCCTATATTTAATTTTGACTTCATATTTCAACTTTGGTTTGGAAGGGTGTCTAGAGGTGCTTGATGAAACCACTAACACATTTACAAGTTGATTATATTCCCTCTGCATAGTTTTAATGTTAAAAGCATTAAAATACTTCTCAAAAATATACCATACAACATTCTAATACAATCTCATTCAAGGGTGTTTGGTGGTGTAAACGTTATTTACTTGTAAGACTACTAGTTCCGAATCTTCAAATGTCACAAGGTTTTTCACCCCCATTTTATGGGTTGTTTCTAGTCTTAGAATTAATTCTTCATATTAAACAACATTTGTGATGGCATCAAACTCTAGTTTACAAGAAATTAAAATATTTTTCCCTATGTTTGGTATTAAAATCACCTCTTCTCTCATTCCTTCCTGAGATCATGGCCCGTTAAAGAAAATCTTATACACAAAGTTTGATCTATATAATGGTTCTTATTCAACAGGGATTCACTTGGTTGTGATGGCAAACTAAGGGATAATTAATAGGCTACAACATCCCATTTATATTATTGCGATGTAAACCATTAATTTCATGGATTTCTTCACCTCTATATAGATTTTGCATTCCTATTTCCAAAAAACTAGTATGGTAGCAATTCATGAGTCCATTTGAAGAGTTGCTTCCACGAGCTTGAGATCTTGAAAGTAGAATAGCATATGAGGTTTGGATATCATCTACCACTATATCCATGACCAAAGTCTTATTGTGTATTTGGGTAAGGTAAACTACCAAGTATGTGATGAGACCAATACATTTTAATCTCCTAGAATCAAAGAGTAAATGCCATGGTAAGGTTTGGTAATTTCCATCCCCAAATCTAACATAACCTATTTTTGAATGAAACTTTTGGATTCCCTTGAATGTATTATACAATTCTAAACTAACTTATTGTGAACATTTAGGGTGATGTAGAAAGAAGGAATATTTTCATATTGTTCTTCTACGTGAGGCTCACAATCCACATATGGATGGTCTTGTTGGATGTTCAGAGTGTCACTATGAGTGATTTGTTTGGGTGGGGTCATCAGTTTTTGTATCAACGAATGATAATTTTGGTTTTGTGCTAATTATGTTAAAGGAATAGGGGTCTTGATTTCTCTTAGCTATTGCTAAAGCTTGAAAAGAGGAGCTAATTTTCACTCTACCTCCGTAACAGGTTAGCTTTGTAGTTTTGCGGGCATGGGCTCTTTAGGAACTCTTTTTTCTCATGTATAGGTTGGGTTTTTGTTTTGAGTATTCCTCTTCTTCATAGGGACCTCTTATGTTCTCATTAAGGGTTCAGGAGGTGGGAGGATGTTGGTTTGAATAAGTTTGCTTCCACATCCTCATCCTTTCTTGAGAGTGCATTTGCAATGAAAGTTGGCTTCCCTTTCTATAGATGATGTCAAAGTCATAACCCAACATATTTGTGACCCATTTTTGTTGCTCTTCAGAGGATAATCTTTGTTCTCATGACCCTTATTATATTTTTGTACCCATGTAGTCCCCATATTGTTACTGTTGTGCCCCATAGAAGTGCACTATTGTTATTATTGTGCTGTTACATTATTATTGATATGTTGGCTCTGATTATATTATGACCTCTTAGACTCCTACATATAGAAAGGAGGTATTGTCATTTGTATCATCTAAGGATTGTTCATTTGTGTAATGTAAAGGAGGTTTCCCCCTCGAAGAGGCTTATTTCCAAGGTGTTGATATATCTTTTCTATCTTTCTGTGAGCTGGTTTCATAACACTTGGTATCAAAGCTTTGGATTATAAGGTTTCACTACAACAAACAAGTCATCTTAGCATTTTCGCTATAAATTTTTTATGTGACATTTCAGAAGCTAAAAAAAACCAATTTGAGAGGAAATTGTGATGAACTTGAGATCTAAATTTTAGATCTTGTCTCCTTATATTTTCAAACATATGATTTGAGGAAGTTCAGGTTTTAGCAAGCTCCTAAATTTCATATAAAACAGGTCGTCATGGAATTTTCACTATAACTTTGTTTCTGCAATGTTTCAGAACATAAACAAAAAAACCCATTTGAGAAGAAGTTGTTATGAACCTCGGGTCCGAATTTCACATCTTTTTTCGCTATATTTTCCTAGATATGATCTGAGTAAGTTAGAGACTTTGCAGACTCTAGAATTACATTCCAAATAGGTGACTAGGTGAAAATCGTCATAAATTTTATTTTGAGCATCAAAATGAAATTTCATCAGAAGTTTTAGAAAGAGAACTTCCTATAGTTTTCTTTATATTAGTTTCAGAGATTGAAATAGCGAGACTTGGCACATCATTCAAGTTTTCTCTACTAAACTAGTCTATAATCAGGTCATTGTGGGAGATTTGGCATAACTCTTTCTTGGATAATCAAGAAAAATTGAGATGACGAAGTTTGATGGCAAGGATTCGGTAAATTGGATAGCAAGGATGGAGAAACATTTTGATCTACATGGTGTACCACTCTTATAAAAAGTATGTATTACATGTTCATATTTAGAACAAGATCAATTTTTATGGTATAAAGGGCTTTGTTCTCATAAACCACTTGTTACGTGGTCAATTTTCAAAGAGGAACTTATAACACATTATGAGGATACAAAGAGCAACACCTTCTTTAGAGAAACACCACAACAATTGGAAGAAAAAAGAGCAAAAGGGCTTTGTTACAAAGTGGAAAGCAAAATTATGGAATCAAAGAACTATACCCCTCACAACTATAAACATGGAAGTGATGCTTCTCCTAGCCTTCCACAACCTACAAGGGTCACACCACAACAATTGGAAGAAAAAAGAGAAAAAGGGCTTTGTTACAATTGTGATAGAAAATGCACTAAAGGTCATAAGTGTGTTGAAAAGAAATTATTTTACATATATTATGAAGAGGAGGAAGAAAAGGATCAAAGAACATCAAAAGAAGAAGGTATACACTAGGAACCAACCCCAAAGAAATAAGAAATGAATCTGACCATATCTTGTAAAGCATTGGCAAGAATTACCACTCCTCAAACTCTCAAGATAGAAGGACATATCAAGAAGAAAAGGGTTCAAGAAGTAAAAGATCACATTAAGAAAGAAGAAATGAATCAAACCATATGTTTTAATGCATTGGTTGAAATTACCAGTCCTCAAACTATCAAGATAGAAGAACATATCAAGAAGAAAAATGTTGAAGAAGTGAAAGATCACATCGAACATCAAGAAATGAATCTGACCATATCTTGTAATGCACTGGAAGGAATTACCACTCCTAAAACTCTCAAGATAGAAGGACATATCAAGAAGAAAAAGATTCAAGTATTGAAAGATCACATCAAACATCAACAACAAGTTCTCCAACGTTTAAAGGATAATGCCACTTTGGTGCAGAATCAAATGAAACAACAGGCAGATCAACATCTCAGTGAAAGAAGTTTTGATGTAAGAGATTGGGTCTTTTCATGGTTACATCAATGCAAACAAATGTCCCTCAAGAAAGCTATTTATGACAAGGAAATGCTGGCAATACTACACACACTTAGAAAATGGCGACCTTACCTAATGGGAAGACACTTCAAGGTAAAAACGAATCATGATACTATTAAATACCTTTTAGAATAGAGATTTTGCTCTGAAGAGTAGCAAAAATGGGTCACAAATATGTTGGGTTATGACTTTGACATCATCTATAGAAAAGGGAAGAAAAATTTTGTTGCAGATGCACTCTCAAGAAAGGATGAGGATGTGGAAGCATTGTTTTGTGATATTTCTATTGTCCAGCCAGATTGGATAAACAAAGCAAGAGATGAATGGAAGAAGGACGAAGAAGGTGGCCACTCATTCAAAAGTTGCAGAAGATCCCAATTCAAACAATATTGCCAAAACTTTAAGGGGAAGTAAAAATCATATTGGAACTTGGAGAAGTCACAGAAACAAGAACCTGACAGCTACGAAATCGATAAATTTTACAGTATCTCATCAGATGGAAGAACTTACCTGCTAAATATTCCACATGGGAGGACAAGAATTTTATATAGAAGCATTAAGAACTACTCAAGCATTGAGGACAACACTTTTTGAAGGAGAAGAGCATGTTAGGCCCCTATACTACTAGTGTAACCCGTTACTGTTATTAGTACAATGCACTTATTATATTTTTGTACCCATGTAGTCCCCATATTGTTACTATTGCGCCCCATAGAAGCCCATTATTGTTATTATTGTGCCCTTACATTATTATTGTTATGTCGGCTATGATTATATTATGACCTCTTAGACTCCTATATATAGAAAGGAGGTCTTGTCATTTGTATCATCTAAGAATTGTTCATTTCTGTAATGTAAAGGAGGTTTCCCCCTCGAAGAGGCTTATTTCTAAGGCATTGATCTATCTTTTCTATCTTTCTGTGAGCTAGTTTCATAACAGACCTTGTCTAGCCATAATGTGTTGTAGAACCAAGTTCATTGTGGCGTATGATATCTGGGATCTGATTTTCTTATTTATTTGTGGAGTTTCCATTTGGGTTTTTTTCCCATGATTAAGTGACTTGATATGCTCACATGCTACCTTGAAAGGCATGGCATCCATATGAATAATATCAAAGTACAAAAATTGTATGATCACCATCATTAATGGCAGAGGTAGAAATTTGGTTATTTCGGTTCTTGAGTGCTCACTAAATAAGGCATTGGACCGTCGCTTTGAGGTTGACATAAGGTGCTTAGGGTTGGAAACAAGAGCTACAATATCCTACCCAGGATCACTACATACATGTCTTCTTAATGAATCTAGAATGTAGTTATGTCGGAGAAGGTGTTAAAATGATGAAAGATTGATTAATATAGAATCTGGTAAGTGGGATATATGTAGTGGAAAAGTGTGAAGAATTTGGTTAGTGTCGTGAGTATGATAGACACACAGGTATGGATGAATGACGTGACAATAAAAATTTAAAATTTGGAGTCACTAGGTGAATGACATAGTTAGTAATTTCAGATTTTGTCCACTATAGAGGTCCAAAATAGATATCATCTCATCTGGGGAGTGAAATTAAATCATCCTAGGCAATGATGTCATGAGTTATTGGCTCCCTAGAGTTACACTATGTTCTATTGTAATGCAGAGCCTGAGAATGTCTATGTGTAGTCCTACCTGCTATTAGGTTGATGGAAAATATTTGGAATTGAAACTTATCAATGACCATCTTATATTATGGATATGTTCTTTGTACTTAAAAGACTCTTAACTGTGTTGTCTTGTCCCCTGCTATATAACTAAGTGATAGTCAAAATAAGATGATTTTGAAGTAGGCAGATAAACTATATATTAGTTCATCCTTGCATGTATATTATATATATGAATATCTAAGCAAGCTTGAATCAATTGGCATGAAAAATATTTATTTCACATTGAATAGACATGCATTCCATTTTCCCCTTTACATGTCAAAAGAGAAGGAATTACATGATGAATTTTATCACAGCCATGACATTAAATCTTCATGCATATAGCGGGTCCCAAGAAGACATCTTATCCAAATGCTCTGTTATAACTGCTGCATATAATCACCTGCAAAATGGACTCTATCTCTAATCAAATGGAGCAAATATTATTCAATAAATATATCCAACTGAGTAAATCAACAAAATTGAAATCACCAATATACCATAAAATTATTCATATCTAATTTGACCCTTGTTGAGAATTTGCAAAGAAACATGACACATATAATAAAATCCTTCAGATGTTGTTCATATCATGCCTAATATTTTTGCTAAGAAAAGAGTTGTTTTGGAATCATGGTTCAGGGAGAAATACCATGCATTATGTCTCTTGTTGAGTTGTGTTTCCATTGAGTTTTAATGGGAACATTCATAGCCCTTGAGTTTTACATGAAAAATTTGAAAAGAAATATGAAATATGGAGAATCAAATCTTTCCCAATTTAAATGAGTAATTAAAATTCCTTTAGATTAAAAAATACCTTGTGGACGACTGGGCAATTAAGATTTTAGCCATTAGAAACATGTAAAATTCAACTTTAACATTTTCTATTAAAACACTTCTAGTTAATCTCAAAAAAGTCTAGATATTCTTCAATCTAACTTAATAGATCTTGAAAAAATGAAAAAAACTATCATACTGATGCCAAAATTCATTTTAGCCTAATATCTTAATACAATTATGCACTATTTGCACAACAAGTTAGGTTCATAAATCAAAATGCCACGAAAATTGCATAAAATTGTGTTTCATTAATAGTAAGCATCAACACATAACATAGTATGCAAACATATATGATAAGAAAAAAAAAAACAAGAGTTTCTTTAGAATTCTTTCCCAAAATTACTTCAAGAGCTCTCAATGATCAAACAGAAATTTTAGTAGAGTTTCCCCTACAACCGAGATTTTTCCTCCCCTTTACATTTCATAATCAGGCTTATATATAGGAACTCAAAGGACTTGGCCCTTCTCCAAACCACTAGTGGTATTTGAAAAAACACTCAAAATTTGTTAGAAAATTGCTAGTTGTATTGTAACTAACTTCTTATAGACATTCCTTTAAAAATTTGTTCACTGTAGAGTAGGCTCCTCTAGATTTATATTTCATAGCAACACTCTCTTTCTCTCTTGGTTGCACGATGACTTCCTTCTATATCTTGGGCATTCATTAAGCTAGGTGGTACACTACATTTGTTGTTCCATTAAACATGTTGTTGGAAGTATCGCTGAATATGCTACTTTTCGTGTCTTCTAACATAGCAGTCATCTTCGGTCCTGACACTGACACTACTTATATGATTGATCTATATATTTCCACATACTACTCCACTACTCCTCTATTGGTAAAACACCCAACTAGGCTTCTAGTATTTCCATCTCCATGTCCATGATAGTTTCATAATTGTTTTTTCCCTGTCCTTTGAAAAGTTGCTTTAGAAGAAACATGAGTTTAATGTGCCGCTTGAATAGACTTGCAATGTCCTCTTCTTTCAAGGTGTTATCCCTATCTTCAACATTAATTTTATTATCCTTAGAAAGATGCATGCATCCATGACAAGCGCCTTTAGAAGAAAATTGTATTGACCATCAAATAACAGTGGAAAGCTCTTCTTATGCCATTCATCACATTTACATTTTAACCTCTCCACCACTTATCATTTACCTTTTAACCTTATTCTTGTGTTTCCTTTCTAGGTAAGTTGTGTTAAAAGTCAAGTGGGAGCAATCAAAGTTTGTGCTCCTAACTTCTTCTTTAATCATATGATTCAAGAAATTGCCTATTACCCTAATTTTGTGTGACGTTATCGTGACATGTTCTTTGAGAATACCTACTTCTTTATGCATTTCCTTAATCATATCAATGTTCTCCTACACCAAATCTAACTGATCCTAGCTTTCATATTAGCTTAATGATTTTTCTCCCAGGTCATCTCCTTGGCCCTTCTGAAAGAGACTTTTCCAACATCACCCTTTACCTGGAGATATGAATGAATTCCCAATCTCTTCATGCATTCTTTTTCTCGATCAATATTTTCTTCCATTTTCTTCAAATTATGTCTCAGCCCTTGAGACAATAACTGGCATCCTCTAAATTCTGCATGCATGTCTAGTATGTTCACCTATTGAATTAAGCCATGGAGAAATTCCTCCTATTCAAGAAGTGATGAAACAATTCCCATGGTTCCGATATCAGTACTAAAGCATAGATTTGACTCAACTTCACCTTTAGTATCTAGAGAATATTCAGTAGGAGAAAAGGAGGCCATTATATAGGTCAATCTCAGAACTTTAGAGACAAGAAATGAAGTACCACATGCCATGTTATCATGGGAGGGAGTGTCTACCAACAACTTTGGAAAATTATGAAATATGAAACCCTTGTTAGTGGGAGTAAACTTTAGGCTTTATGCCCAAGTGATTTTATTTCAAGGATATCGGAGGTTCCTCAATGTAACTCGACCTGAGAAATGTCAGCATTTTAAGAGTTGCACAATATTTCCCCGTGGCGAGGCTTCTTGAAGGGGTGAAGATTTCCTTTATTTGCAAGAAAAAAGATTCTGAGACAGTGTGATTAGCCTAGGAGTAGTAGAAAAATTCTTTGGAGAAGAGAATTACTATCTTACATAACACAGATCACCAAGCTTAAGCTTAAATTTTACTAGACTTCATACCTTTAAAAATAATTTGGGACTCATGTAATTATCGTCTCAAATGATCTACCCCTTCCGTTTTCACATGTTTTGATAGTTGATGTGACATTATATATATCTTATTGTTTGAGGTAACTTTAATATGTCATGGTATCATCAGTAGTGTGTGGCACAACATTGGTGTGAGAGACACGTGCAACAACTAACTATCCTTGAAGGACACATCGCATGCCACCACACCATCAAGTTCATGGCTATGGAATGATTTTAGGTGGGGTATAAATAAGAAGGGGATGATGCGTGTCTAGCTCCACACCCCTTGGCCCAACTAACTTTTTTGCAACACATCGATGTGAGGCTCGCTATAGCTATTAAATGGGTTATAACTCCACCATCATATTGTGCTTGCCACCACTTCTTCCAAGGCTTGTTTGATGTTACAATGACACATCATCACAGTGGAACCTAGACATGCTCGAGGTTACCATGGAACAGAGCATCAATGTGGTAGCTAATGTGGGGATGATGTGGTAGATGAGGTGTATATAGGACCCACATGGAGACTGACATGGCGGTGGGTGGTAATAATTGGGCAGTGTGGCGTAGAAGTGGGCCATAAGTGACATGGGTGAGGATGCATGGAAATGCTTCACGATGGGTAGGAAATTGAATTTAAAGATTCAGGAGGCATGCAAAAGGCTAGTGGTGTTGAAATGTGGTCCTCTCTATATGACCACCACAGATGACCATGCATGGAAGTGAGTGGCATAAGTTTCAATGTGACATCTAATCTATGAGAAGCTACACTTTTGGATTTGTGTGGTTCACAACAAATATAAAAACTGAGAGATGCACAAGAATAAAACCAAATCTTATTCATCAAACTTCTTGGACACCCGTTCTTACTTGTATTATAATAGACTAAATGGATATCATTTGATTGTATCTTTTCCCTTACAAAATGATGTTGGACTTCAATATGTTTAGTTTTGGCATGATAAATTGGAATATTTGTCATCTTCATGGAAATCTAGTTGTCATATTTGGTGCTTGTTGGTTCTATTTGTTTTTTTCAAACATATTCAACAATCCTCCTTAATCAAATAGCTTCACAAGTTGCATTGGTAAAGGGTTTATATTCAACTTCTATGGATGATAAAGAAACAATTGGTTGTTTCTTGTTGCACTATGATATGACCCCTGAACATAAATTGAATGTGTATGCAGAGATTGATCTTCTATCATTAGGATTTCTAGCCCAATCTAAATCATAAAAACTTTCCAATCAACATCAGATTCAATAGTATACAAAATACCAAAATAAAGTGTTCCCTTCAGATATTGAAGTACTTTCTTTACTACTTTCCAATGGCTTTCATAAGGTTTAGCCATAAATTGACTAAGGATGCTAATAGAATATGTTATATCTGGCCTGGTAGTGTTGAGGGAGTTCAAACTTCCCTCCAATTGACGATATAAAGTTCCATTCACTTCTTTAGATCCATCTTTGTTATACAACTTGGCATTCTATTCCAAAGGACTAGGCACTAGTTTTCATTCTAACATATGAAATCGTTAAAGGATTGTCTTTGCATATTTTCTTTGTGTGATGATTGTCTTACCATATTCCCTACAAATTTCAAGACCCAAACAATAATTCAATTCACCAAGATCCTTCATTTAAAATACCTGTGACAACTAAATTTTAATTTCTTCAATCAACCTGAGTTCACTACCTGTTATGATAAGATCATCGACATACAAATATTATGGAAATATTCCCATATTAATCTCTCTTGATGTACAACATAGGATCACTTTTTCTTCTCACAAATTTTTTTCATAAAGGAATGAATCAATTTTCACATACCAAGATCTGGGTTCTTCTTTCAAACCACACAAATCTCTCCTTAACCTGCAAACAAGAATCTCATGTCCCTGCTTTACAAACCCTTCAAGTTGAACCAAATAAATCTCTTCTTTTAATTCACCACTAATGAAAGAATATTTGACATCTAATTGATTCATTTCGTAATTTTGTTTTGTACGTAATGCAATCATGATTCTAATTATATTCCGTTTAGCTACATGTGCAAAAGTGTCTTCATAATCAATGCCTTCTTTTTGTGACTAGCCTTTTGCAACCAATCTAGCTTTATACTTATCAATACTACAATAAGCATTAAACTTTGGTTTGAACAACCATTTGCATCCTATGGGAACTTTATATTTAGGCAATTTTTTTATTTCCCATGTGTCATTATTCATTATGGAGGTATATTCTTCATTCATTGCATCTCTCCATTCTTTATCTTCTTTAGCTTCTTCATAACTTGAAGGTTATACAACATTCATTACGTGAGACAACAATGTACAATATTTATACCTTATAGGTAGTTTATTTGACATGATGACCTCCTTATAGGTTTGCTTCTTTCATCCTTATTTGTACTTTGTGGAGTCTCTTGTTCTCTTCTTGGAGTGTCATGATTGATGGATGCTTGTTTCTCTTGAACCTATATGTATTCCTGTACCTTCTGTTGTACATGTTCTTGTTCCCATTCAAATCTTGCTTCTATTTTGGCATAATCATCAATATCATGCCATACACCCATGTTATTAATTTTATCACCTTCATCGGCATTTTCATTAAACAACACATACCTACTTGCAAGAAATCTATGTGAAGTAGGATAAAACAACTTGTATGCCTCTTCATCATCACAATAACCAATGAACGTGCACTTAATTGATTTTGCATCAAGTTTTCTTCTTTCATATTTTGGAATATATGCAAATTCCTTGCATCCATAAACTCTTAAATGATTCACTTTTGGTTTATATCCATAAAATTCTTCAAAAGGCATTTTTAGATATAAACTTTTGGTTGGACTCCTAGTTTTCAAATAAACAACAATATTAATGGCTTCAGCCCGAAAACCATTAGAGATATTTTTCCTTGAAGCATGCTTTGTGCACATTCCATTAGTGTTCTATTTTACCTCTCAATGATTCCATTTTGTTGAGGTGTATGAGGCACTGTAATTTGTTGTAGAATCCCATGACTTCTTCAATATTTATTAAAATCTCTTGATTTTTATTCTCCCCCATGATCAAATCTGAATTTTTTTATGTATTTCCTAGTTTGTTTTCCACCAGGTTTTTGAATTCATTAAAGTACTCAAAAACATCACTTTTCTTTCTTATGAAATAGATCCAAGTCTGTCTAGATCTATCATCAACAAAAATAAGCTACTAAAATCCTCCTGCAAGAGATCTAGTTTGAATAGGTCAACATAAATCAGTATGAATTAATTCAAGTATTTCTCTTTGCCTTTTTTTCTTCATGTACGGAAAATTCCTCTCTAGGTTGCTTTCCAAGTGCACACGCTTCACATTCAACATGACTATTCTTCATAACAGGAAGACCCTCAACCATCATTTTTCTTTGAAGTAACATTAAATCATTGCGATTTAAATAGCCATACCTTTGATGCCATAACTTTTCTTTTGACATTGTTTTAGATGCCAATGTTTGAGGCCCTGTCCAAGTCACATTCAGCTTATAGATGCCTCCAACTCTGGTACCTATTGCAATAAACTTGTAACTATATTAGATATATTTAACAACACATTGTGACTTTACAAATTCCACCTTTAGACATTGATCAACAATAGTAGAAACAGAAATTAAATTAATTTCTATACGAGGAACATACATCACATCATGGATTTGTCTCTCTTTTCCATTAGGTAACATCACACCTATTATCCCATATCCTTGAACTTGAAGGGATTTGTTATCTCCTAGATAAACACATGTTCCATTAATGTTCTCCTGATACTCGTCAAACCAATCCTTATTAAAATACATAGAGAGCGATGAAGCAAAAACAATGAACCAAGAATTCACATCACCAGTCTCAAAAGACAATGCAACATCAGAAACAAACAATTTGATATTTTTAAATCCATCATTTATTAAGGTGTATTTTTTAACAAAATTCCTAGTATGCTTTTTGTTTCTCTATTTAGACTCATTATATTTCCTTTTATAGAAATCTTTAGCATGATGTGCATGTTTTCCACAATAATAACCATCATCATTTCTATCATCAAATTTAGATTGTGCCATACCCTTCTGCTTTCCTTGAAACTTTCCTCATTTTCTCTTGTCCTATGGCTTTCCTTTCTATGGATGCTTACGCTTTCCTACCAATATTAAATCTGAACTATTTGATCCCAAATTGAAGTTCTTCATCCCCTCTTCCTCTTGTAGAAGAATACCTATCAATTCATCAAAAGTAAGAGGCTTCTCTCTAGCTGAAAGAATTGAAACAAAAATTTGATAATCTTTCACTAAGCCATTTAATGTGGTAGTGGCCAAGTCAGTGTTGGACACCCTTTTACCAATCTCTCCTAACTTATCACATAGCTCTTTGACGCGAGAAATGAAATTTCTTATATTTTCATTGGCCCCCATTTTAATTGACAAATGATTCATCTCCAAGAACAAAATCCATTTAGTATTAGATGTTTCATACAAGCTTTTGAGAACATCGCATGTTTCTTTGGATGTTTCACAATCCCTAATATGAGGAATGATGTTGTCCTTAACTAACATTCGTAGCAACACCTTTGCTTTTGATTCCCTTTTTTCCCAATATGGAATAGTTGTAGTAGGAGTGGTTTTGGGCTCTGCCCCACTCACCCTGGGACACAATTTATTTCCCTCTAAGACTATTAATACCTTGAATTTCCAATTTTCATAATTTCATCCATCAAGCCTTGTGGATTCATTCAAATAAGTTTCCACCAAAAAATGTGACATAATGACACAAATTTGACCCCAATCATTAAAATTCACCCAATTCCACTAGATCTACACCCAAATTCACTAATTCTGCATCCAAATTCACGAGATCCAAAACCAAATGTAGAGGATCTAAAAAAAATGAGACTCAATCTTTTTTAAAATAAAAAAACAAATCCAAATTATACTCCTTATTTCTCCTTTTTTTTTAACAAACCCAATTTTCTATTTACATACAAACTTTATATGATTTATTTTCATCCAAAAAAATTTACCATAAAAAATTGTTTCAATACCTTATGTCTCCATATAAAAACTTTCATGTTCACAAAAAATCTTTCCTTATGAAAACCTTAAAACATTCCTTATGAAATCTTTATACCACTACATGACTTCAACTTCAAAGGAAAAACAGACTTAAAGTATTACTTCAAAGTTAAAATTGAAATATTCAACAACTACGCTTAGTCCTAAACTCTTTCAATTAGTATGCAGACTATGGTTCAAGGATTTACAGTGATCTAGAAATCAATCATGAGTGATCTCAGTTAATAAATTAATGAGTGAAGGTATTATAGACTCATGTGTTGGTGTGTTTCTATGTTATCTTAGGCAACAGATCAATAAGATTGCAAAATACATAAACATTGGAAAGTGGAAAACAGTAAGAGAAACACAGTAAGCAAATACAAAAACACAACAAATTAATAAGGAGTTCACCCAATCCTCTGGGGCTACGTCTCCAGTCGAGCTTTCAGTGGTGGCCTTCTTTTATTGTGTCTTTAAAGTAGAGTTTTTACAATGAGGAGCTCAATTTAAGTCTCCTGGAAAAGATGATTCTTAGCAGGGTAGTTCTTGGATTCCCTAAGCCACTAGAGTGCACAGACTCCCCCTTACTAAGTCTCACCTAAACTAGTTTTAATGGGATGAGCCCAATTTGGTACTCAGTTCCTGATAGATATCCACGTAGCGATTGCTTGGACCTCTCAAGCCTTCTATCTGCTCGATGTCGCCTTAGCTCTGTAGGTCAGGTCGACTCTCTGTTCTTTGCTTCACTGTCTCTTCTATCTTCTTTTTCCTTTCTCATTGTCCCTCGTCTTTGTTCTCTGTTCATGGCTTAAAGCCAGTTTGTCTCACGACTATTCACTTCCTCTTCTGCCTCTTTGGATTGCCTGCTACTATTCGCTTGGAATTCCCTATCTCTATGTCATTTCCACTGAGTAATGTCTCACAGTGAAGTGGCCACTTGTCCTCTCATGAACTGCACGAGCTCTTCCTCAAACTGTTCGGTATTTTGGTTACTCTGTGTAATGATTCATGCGCCAGCTCAGTGGTCAAATCGAACTTCAAACTTTTATATGTCGCAGCTTAACTCTCCCTTTAGATGTAGTCATCCATTGGGTGCAATCTCCACCATTAGATATGGAGCCCTTAGATCCTATGATGTTCGCTCTTATCGCGTGGTTGACTTGCTTGGACGTTAGCTTGTGATAAGAGGCGGTTTTCTGTCTCATCCGCTAGATATGCATCATTGGTTGTATGGCATCTCTAGGTCTCCTAACAGTTCTTCTTACCACCCAAAACACCTCCGATATTCCACCGGTTTTGGAGCGCGGGACCCGCTTGTCATTTCAGTGCTTTTCCCACAGTTTTTGGCTTCCCTTGTGACCAAGTTCTCAGGGCTATTCCTTCTCGAGGGGTCTTTCCCAGAAACGACCTCTGTTTTCTGATCCGGACTTCCTAACTGCTAGTTTGTGTGCTGCACAGTCTCCATGGGCCTCAGTTAGCGCAGTTTGACTGAGGTCCTCTCCATTCCTTGCTGGCTACAAACTACCACTGTCCGGAGGTCTTCCTGATAGCTCGTTGTTCACAAGCTTTTTGAAGTCTATCATGATTTGATACATTCATAGAACTCTAATAGTTTTCATGGATCCAATTCGGATCATCGCCTTCCCACTGAAAAAAAAAAAAAATGGACCATCAAAAGTTGGTTTTCAAGCATCAACTAAGTGAGGATACAATTTTCTCACTTGTCCAATCTCTATCAATTTTGTATTGCTCAGCTTTGAACCCTTGAGCCCAACTATGAGGTACTCAACATCTCCCCTATGCATTGTTCTCACCTTCCTATCCAGAACTGTTTCTTCTCGCAACTCATTAAGATATTCATGTAAGAGGTCATCAATAGAAGGCAATTAACTCTGCTCTTTGGTATCCTCAATTAGTGAAGGTTCAAACAATCTCAAGCAATCCGCATTTATGACTAAGTAGATGTGCATGTAAGCTGGTAGTTCAAGGCGAAAAGCATTCTCACAATTTTTCTCAAGTATCTTGAAAGATCCATACCTGATAGGTTTTAGCTTTTTACCTTCACCTTGCATTCTATCCTTGCTAATATAGACCTAGACTTGGTCACCAACTTGGAAACTATGCTCCATCCAATGCTTGTCATGCCTTGCCTTGTATTTGGCTTGGATCTTTTTCAGTTATTCTGTACTACCTGGTGGATCTCTTGGATATGTTCAATGAACCTAGTTTCCCTATCCACATCACTGTGTGCCTCAACTATGGTGTCTTTACCAAAGACAAAATCGAAAGGAGACCTTGGTGTGAAACCAAAACAAGTCTCAAAAGGAGATCTCCGTCTAGAATAATGTTTTGCTTTGTTGTAAGCATGATCCACATAACATAAATGTTCATCCTAAAGCTTAGGATGTTTACTGCAATATCCCCTAAGTAACTAGGTCACTGTCCTGTTGACTACTTCTATCTAGCCATCGGTTTGTGGATGAAAAGTTGTGCTTTTCTTCAATTTGATGTCCATCAGTTGCCATATACTTGACCAAAACTTCCCAACAAATCGGGTGTCTTGATCAGATACAATGGAAGTGGGTAATCCAAAATGAACCCATACATGTTGAAAGAATAGTTTTGTAGTTTGTTCAACTGTAATCTATTTGTTACAAGGTATCAAAATACACATTTTACTAAACCTGTCCACAACAACATACAGATAATCATAACCTTTCCTATATTTAGACAGTCCTCCAACAAAATCCATGGAAACACTTTCCCAAGGGTGAGAAGGAACTGCTAATGGAGTGTAAAATCCTAGTTTTCTATTGTTGGGCTTGCTTTCAGCACACATAGTACACCCTCTTACATATCTAGAAACTGTCTCGTTCATTTTTGGCCAATACCAAAATATTTGTAGTTGTGCAACTATTTTACTTACCAAATTGACCTAATATTATAGAAGTGTGTGCTTCTCGAATTATCTTTACTCTTTCAGTTTGTGGAATGCATAGCTTTCCACAATGATATAGGAGTGGTCCTTTACATGATAATCCAATTCTTCTACTTGTTTTCCTTGACTGAAAGTTGCATATACATCTTTGAAATCTATATCTTGAGCATATTGTTCAATGTACCTCTCATGTAACACATAATTATGCTTAAGTATAGTAGACGCATTTATAATGGGTCTAGATAACATATTTACAACTTTATTGTTTATGGCCCTTTTATATCTGATCACTAAATGAAACTGTTGTAGAAAACCCATCCATCTATAATGTCTTGATTGCTGAAACTTAGTTTTGGAGTGTAGATATTGAAGTGGTTGATGATCAGTATGTATTATTGTCTCTTTTCACATTAAGTAATGTTTCCACTTTTTCAAACTTTGTACTAATGCATACAGTTCCTTGTCATATGTAAGATAGTTAACTACTGCAGAATTAAATGTCTCAGAATGATAACATATGGGTTTACCGTGCTGTGTCAACACTGCTCCCATGCCATAGTCACTGTCATCCATTTGGATCTCAAATGGTCTTTGAATATTAGGCAGTGCTAGTACAGGTGTTGTACTAATCTTTTCTTTCAAGGTGTCGAAGGCTTTCTGCTATTTGCCTCCCCACTGAAACATCTTGTTCAATCCTGATAGAGCATGTAAGGGATCTGCGATTAAGGAAAAGTTAGAAATGAACTTTCTCCAATATTGTGTTGCTCCTATGAAGCTGCTAACTTCTGTAGCATATTTGGGTTTAGGCCAGTTTACAATGACTGCCACCTTAGAGGGATCTATCTTCAATTCACCACCCCCTACTATATGTCCCAATTAATTCAGAGATGTTTTGCCAAATTCACATTTTGAGAGTTTAACATAAATTTTTTCTCTTTTCACACATATAGTGTTTGCTTAACATGCTTTAAATGTTCTTCCCATGTTTTTCTAAATATCATAATGTCATCCAAATACATAATAACAAAATCATCAAGAAAATTTCTGAGTACATCATTCATTAATCTCATGAAAGTAGCATGAACATTAGTTAATCCAAAAGGCATAACCAACCACTCATACAATCCCCACTTTGTTTTGAAAGCAGTCTTCCATGCATCTTGTTCTACAACTTTGGCCTGGTGATATTCACTATGTAATTCTAACTTGGAAAAATAAACAGTTTCTTTCAATTGATCTTATAGATCATCTATGCGAGGAAGGGGATAATGATTTTTGATTGTTATCTTCTTTAGTGCTCAGTAATCAATGCACATTCTCCACGAGCGATCTTTCTTTCTCACCAAAACAATTGGTGACCCACATGTTGATGTGCTAGCTCTAATGAACCCCTTCTCGAGCAACTCTTGCACCTACTTCATGATTTTTGCATTCTTTAAAGTGGACAACCTGTACATTACAATGTTAGGCAATGGAGCATCTTACTACAAAAAATGTCACGCACTATTTCCTTTTTTGGTGGAAGACCTTTAGGTTCTTGAAACAAGATATCATACTCTGAAACAACCTTTTCTAAATCAACTTGTTGTTTAGCATTATAGCCCTCAAATACATTGGTTTTATCAGGTCTCTTTTCCTTTACAACCATCAATAAGAATTATTTGCATGAATTTATCATTCTTTTCATCTACCCTGAGTTTATGAGAGTATAATTATTCTTGAGCTTATGAGCTCTTACAAAGTATTCGATTCCATATTTAATGAGTAGATACCTGTTCTCAGCTCTATAGAAAATAGCTTTTCTATCATACAAGTAAGGACTTCCTAAAACCTTTCCACATATATCCAAAGGAATTATGACTAACTCAACCTCATCTACAAATGATAACCCAAAAGAAAACTTGAGTTTGCATCGCCTAGTCACTTGTAGTTGTGGTTTATCATTTAACCATCCTAATGGGTATGGTTTCTTGTCCGGTATAGTCACTAATCCCAAATTCTTTAGAATTGCTTTAGAAATTAAATTTTACTTGTGAGCCACTATCAATCAAAGTATCCATCTTTTGACTTTTGCAAATAACTTGAATATGGAAAATCTCATGTATTTTTCTCTCATTTTCTTCAATAATAGTAGATTGTGCAGAATTACTAGTAGATGCTTTAGAATTCTTACCTTTTACACCTGTGGCTGCAATGGTTGTTTCATCTTCTAAGTTTGACCCCGAATATTTCTGAATAGCTATAGTAGTCTTCTTATTCTTGCCCTCAAACTTCTTAGGTCTCAGCTCTGGATACAGAATCCAATAGTGCTCATCATCATGCCCATCCTTCTTAAAGTGAGTGCATGAATACTTTCTCTCCTATGTAGTGTTAGCCTTCCTTGCTTTCCATTTCTGCTTTCTTTTCTCCTTATTCTTGCTTGCAGTGGGTTGGGATGATCCCCCAACTTCTAGACATCCATTATTTCCTCTAGCTTCTAGATGAGTAGCTTGTATAGATACCTCATCTATACTAGTGGGATTAAACATGAGAATGGTGTGCCTCATGTAGCTGTGTAGACCACTGATGTACTTCAACAGAGTCTCAGGTGAGTCTAGTGAGATTCCTAGAATCAATGCTCTCTTCCTAAATTCTTGGTTGTAACCTTGTACACTTTGCCCTTTCAACTATCGAAGAGTTTGCCAGCTCATCATGGCTTACTACATGTAGGCCAATGGATAGAACTGCTTTTTGATTGCAGAAACAAATTCACTCCAGACAAAAATAGTATTACCATGTCTCTTCATGTCAGCTTTGGTCCTACCTTCCCACCAAACCAAGGTAGTGCCTCCAAGGTGTAGGCTTACCAGCTGAATCTTCCGCTTGTATGAATCAATACTCTGCACTCTGCAATAAACATCAATTTGTCTAATCCAATTGTCTAGCTTTTATGCATTCAACTCTCCATCATATATAGGTAAATCAATTTTAACATCTAGTTTAATCAAATATGCCTTCTTTTTATGTTCAGGGTTATTAGGAGGTGTGAGAAAGCTTTCTTATTTCCCTTTGCCTTTTGAGTGGTCATGGAGGAGAGACTTATCTTCTCCTTTGTCTTGTTTGGAGCTTGATGAATCTTCATCCTTGTGTTTTCTAAAGTCCCTATAGATTTCCTCTACCATGGACCTTATGGCTGGGAAAATATCTATGAATTGATGGTCTGGCCCCACAGAACCTTCCTCTAACATTGTCTTCCAGGGATAGACTCCCCTAATTTTAAGATTAGTTTCGACCAATTCTCCTTCTCCTAATTTGAGCTTTGATCTAGTTAGCATTCAACAGCTAAATCCAACAGAAGCTTGTCTAACCTTAACAACTTAAAGGTCTGATAGCACTTGATTTGAAAATCACTCGTGAGTGATCTTAAATAATTAATTAATGAATGAAGGTATTACAGACTCATGTGCTGGTGCGTGTCTATGTTATCTTAGGCAACAAATCGATAAGATTGCAAAATACATAGACATTGGAAAGTGGAAAACAGTAAGAGAAACACAGTAAAAAAATACAAGAACACAAAAAATTAATAAGGATTTCACCCAATCCTCCTGGGCTACGTCTCTGGTCTAGATTTCAGTGGTGGTCTTCTTTTATTGTGTCTTTAAAGAATATTTTTTACAATGAGGAGATCAATTTGAGTCTCCTAGAACAGATGATGCTTAGCAGGGTGGTTCTTGGATTCCCCAAGCCACTAGAGTGCACCGACTCCCCCTTACTAAATGTCGACCTCAACTGGTCTGAATGGGATGACCCCAATTTCATACTCAGTTCCTGACAGATATCCATGTAGGGATTTCTTGAACCTCTCAAGCCTTTTGTCTGCTCGATGTTGGCTTAGCTCTGAAGGTTAGCTCGGTTCTCTGTTCTCTACTTCACTGTCTCTTATGTCTTCTTTTTCCTTTCTCACTGTCCCTCATCTCTATTCTTTGTTCGTGGCTTAAAGCCAATTTTTCTCATGATTGCTCGCTTCCTCTTCTACCTCTTCAGATCGCCTACTGTTGTTCGCATGGAATTCCCTGCCTCTATGTCATCGCCACTGTGTAACGTCTCATAGGGAAGTGGCCACTTGTCATCTCACGAACTGCACCAGCTCTTCCTCAAATGGTTTGGTATTTCAATTACTCTGTATAATGATTCATCTACCAACTCAATGGTCAAATCGGACTTCAAACTTTTATATGTTGTAGCTTAACTCTCCCTCCAGATCTAGTCATCCATCGGGTGCAATCTCCACCGTTAGGTCTGGAGCCCTCAGATCCCACAGTGTTCAGTCTTATCATGCGGTTGACTTTCTCAGACGTTATCCCGTGATGAGAGGTGGTTTTCTCTCTCATCCGTCGAACACACGTTGTTCGTTGTATGGCATCGTTGGGTCTCTTGACAATTCTGCTACCCAAAACGCCTCCAATATTCCACCGGTTTTGGAGCGCGGGACCCGCCTATCATTTTAGTGCTTTTCCCACGGTTTTCAGCTTCCCTTGTGACCGAGCGCTCGGGGTTGTTCCTTCTCGAGGGGTTTTTCCCAGCAATGCATGATTACCATGCGCTAATCGTGCATCATAAATGGCCTCCATTTCTGATCCGGACTTCCTAACTGCTAGTCTGCATCCTGTGTGTTCTCCATGGTCCTCGGTCAGCACACTTTGACCGAGGTCCTCGTCGTTACTTTCTGGCTACAAACTGCAACTGTCCAAAGGTCTTCTTGATAGCTCATTGTTCACAAGTTTTTTAAAGTCTGTCATGATTTGATACAGTCATAGAACTCTAATAATTTTCATGGATCCAATTTGGATCATACAGAGGATCCCTTTGACAACTCCTGAGCATCTCACATCCAGGTCACACAAAAAAGGTACACCGCAATAGATCAGTGCATCAGAATTATGTGTCCACCTCACATTTATTGTTATTCACTACTTAACCACAATGCAACAAACATCTAAGATCTCTCGAGAATAGAGCTTTCAGTGCACACCACCCTCATCTTCGATACCAAACTAGAAAATCAGAACGATGCATAAGAATAAAACCAAATCTTATTGATCAAATCGCTTGGACACCCAATACATTATATAGGCACACATAGACAACTTCTAGGACAATCTAAATCCAAATAATTTGGATCACCAACTCACAACACAAACTACGAAGACACAACTCATGAAAGATAGACTCAAAAACTAACTACAAGAATACAACTCATCAACTCTATCTTGACATATCATTCCTACATTATTCCAACAACAATGTCTACCAATGCCTCTCCACCCACCAGTTCTATTCATTGTGGCCTTATGTGCCCATGGCTGGGCATGCCCCCCAGTGCCTGGTGCCAAGGATTTGCGTGCAATGTGGTTTGTGGGGAGCGTACTTGCGTCCAAACAATTGACATTATCTAGGAATGGCCATGTGACCACCCTTGGGCCTAATCTACTAGATTATCACCCATTTCCTTACTTCTGCAATTGTTGCGTATGTGAAATCAACAACTAGAAAAATAAGATGTTTTGAATTTCTAGTTGATTATGATTTTGAAACTAGGCATATGAAAGGTAAGGAGAACAAAGTGGCTTAAGTACTCAACAAATTGGTGTATACAATGCATGATATAGCTATGAATATATGAACATGTGCTTTAAAAAATAAGAGTTTTAGAGGGTAATAATTTTGGTCAACAATATATAAAAATTAAAGAAATTACATAAAGAAAATATATAACCAAAGTATAAAAATTATGAGTTAAAAGAGGATGGAATTGTCATGGAAAATAGTGTAATTTAAGTTGCAGATTCTCGATAGCTAAAAATTATAGTGCTAAATGGGATAGATGAGTTACCTTCTCTAGGACACTATACTTTTGGCTAGATATTGGAAACATAGTAGTTGATTATATATCTAGGTGTATGGGGAGGCAAAAAGTTAAGGCTAAGAATAGGTAGCTAGCTATATTACTATATATCGAGTAAAAATGAGAAATTATTTCTATTTATTTTATTAAAAAACTTCCTAGGTCTATGTGCAAACATGCATACATCATGGTAATGAGAAATAACTCACTATGGCTACCCATTTTATACCAATTAATTCAACACAGAAGCTACAAAACACTGTTGAAATATATATGACGTAAATTTCCATGCTAGATGGTGTTCCCAAGGAAATTATTTTATATAAGGATCACAAGATTACATAAAAAATTTGGAAAGGTTTATTCAATATATTTAGAACAAATTTAAACTATAGCACAACATATCTAGAGTTATATTTATATATAGAGATAATCAATTATGTGATTGAATATATTATAAGGATGTATCTAATTGACAAACCATCAAAATGAGAAGAACATCTTTAGTTTGTGGAGTTTGTATGTAAGAATGGGTATCATGCTTCCTTCAATATGATCCCATTTGAATCTGTGAATGGTAGGGAATGAAACACACTAATGATTTGGGACAACCCAATGGATAGAGCCATTTTTGGGATAGATTTGGTATGGGAAATAAAAGAGCAAGTTTTAAAAATCATGTGGAATGTTAAGGCTTCCTATGATAGGAAAAATGTCTATACATATAACAACAAACTAAATATGGAATTAATTATTGGTGACCATGTTTTCTTGAAACTAAAGGCTAAGAATAATTTATTGAAATATAGAAGATGCTCAAAATTAGAAGCTGAATTTTTTACACCTTTTGGGATCATAGAGAGGATTGGTCCAATTAGATATATGACTTCATTGGAAAAATCTATTGGTTTTCATAATGTGTTTCATATTCATTACTTAAAAAGTATGTTCCTAATGATAATGACGTAGTTGAGTGGAATATGATTCACCTAGATCTTGAGGGATATTTCTATGTTTATATAGTTAACATTTTGGACAATATTGCTAAGGTGCTGCAAAATTGAGCCATTACCATAGTTGAGGTGTAGCAGACATATTTTGGTCATGATGATGCTCCATTGGCAAATGAATATTCCATGAGGAAATATTACCCTCATCCTTTTAAATAATCTTTGTTGTATATATGTGTGTGTACTTAACACATAAACAATGGGTAGGGGAGGGGGATGTAACACCCCAATGAGGACCCATGTGTTTAATATACATATCACAATTGACTTAGTGAGTTAGGAACTGTTTTTGGGCTTGCATGTCCATATATATATATATATGCCCTATAATCATTTTTGTGTGATTTTAGGTCGTTGGTCCTATGTGTCGAAATGCAAGTGAACTTATCTATGTAAATATATAATCACATTATTATTAAAAAAATACAGCATTGTTGAAAATCAAATAAGAAAGGAGAGTGTGAGGGGATAAGATGATATGTGTGGGAAGGGAGGCTAAGGGATAAGTGATGAGGGATTTAATCCTAGTGGGTTAACACATTATTAAAATAAACCTAAAATCAGAATTTCATATGCTTTATCCTAAGTCATTAAGTTGACTTCATTGAGTTCCACATGTTAGAAAAGGAACATCCATGTAAAAGGGAGAGTATAAGTCTATTCCATTATTCCATTCTATCATTTTGACCTATCTTAGTGATTTGACACCTTGGAGGGCGAGAAGGGAGTCATCCTTAGATAGATTACCCTATTGATGATAGGTGGATTTGAGGCAACGAATATGCTTAATTTGTATGAGGCCTATAGGTAATGAAAATACTCTTCAAGGTAGTTGAAAATTTTGGAATCCACAAAGCTCTCAAAGTCCCTCACTGGTGTCAGTTGGAAACCCTAGATAGTAGTTGCACATCCCGATGTAATATCTATGTAGAGAAGAGAATATACTACATTGGGTCCTATATGATAATGAGGGATGAGATATTATAGGTTGCAGGGAAGTGGAGTCATGTAACTTGTCCCTTTACATCTCTATATTAGTATATGGACCATAATGACTTAGGAAGTCTTTTTCTAGTGGAATCATGGAGCCATCTATGGGGTGAACGATTGTTGAAAGAGTATGAGCATTATAGCTTATTAATGGGTTGAACATGTTAGGTATTCAACTATATTATGCTTCATTTGAAAGATAAGTGTTTCTATTATGTTTATGTGTATTCCATTGTATGTGTGTTTCACAAAATTACAAATGTATCTAAGCGATAATAATTTTCATTAGATACATGTGTACATCGCATAATAGAATGCATAAGAAATAGATCACAAAAAAATTCTAAAATCAAATTGGGGAAATTTTTAAAGTTCAATTTCACAATGATAGTAATATTCTCCAACAAATCATGTCAGGTTCTACGAGGAGAAAACATGCTACATTGGAGAACTAGTAAATGAACTTATAATTAAAAAAGAGGCCTCCTATAGAAATTTAAAATTTATTTTCAGTCTCAAGTAATATATAGTCTAGGAGGTTTTTAATATTATGGGGGTTTCATTGAATGCATTTTTCAAAATTTAGAAATTCCATGTAGGAGGTACAACTTTAATTAGATATAGATTTTATGAGTTTTTACTAGTATTTGATAAAGTGTAAACTATCCAACAATTAAGAAAGATGGAGGAAATACTCATCCTTGTTACTAATCAATATAAGGATATTATCTTGATAAATCATGTAAAAACATATAAATTGTGGATGGAATGGGTCATCAACGAGCCTCATAAAAGTGGTTGGTGAATTGGTGATACCTAAGGGCCTAATGAAATTTCTCAAAAAGCCCAAATTTGGTCTTCAATGTTGACTTCGATGCATCACTTTAATTCAATTGAACTTGATGGTATCCTAAAATTAGATCTAATTTTGAAATATATAAAGCACCCTACAAATGGTCTAGCATTTGTCAATTCAATGATATGGGTATATGTTGTTGATAGACACATTACTCATAGCTCTATTTTTAGTGACTAGATATCATGGGTTTTATCCATAGGGATACCAAAACTAATTTAACCACAAGGTATCAAGCTAGAATGACTCTTACGTAATTGTAATAGTACATAAATTTATTTGTAAATACTAGTCGTATTGATAATGGTAATATGTTATTGATGGATATAACAAAAGAGGGATATAGGCGCATGACCAATCATACTCTATATATGTCGTGGGGATGGAGAAGTGTTAAATTTAGTGAAAACATAGTAGAAGTCAAAGAGGTGGGTTTTAGTGGTGTGGGGGTCAAGAGGTTTGATCAAGATTAACTTATCTAAACTTGTAGGAACAATGATTCAGTGTACAACATCATTACTGGATCAATTTTGTACATAGGAAGAGATAGATAATTAGAGGTAAGTTCACCTTCGAATCCTTTGTGAGGGTGAATGTGTGAGTACGAGAAACATATGTAATAGAGTGCTCATGTTGGTAAAGTATTATTAGTAGTGACTCAAAAAACTATCTTGAAATATCAAATAACATGTTGTCTCAAAAATGAGGGAAAATGGTGAAGGTGATATTACATTATTGGTTGACATTAAAAAGGGTTAAGCATTATAATTAACCCAATATGGATCAGGTTGGGGAGTTACCATTAAAACCAATGATTTGTTAAGTGACACACATACTAAAACCTTATGACTATAATTTCTCGTGACGAGCTTAGCGAGAAGATATTTAATTTACTTATTTTTTGTAAAGGCCATGGGACGAGTGGGAGGGGCTGAAAATGTCAACATAATAAGGTGTGGATAAGGTTCAATGATGTTCCCCACGTTTATGACATCATTGAGGTTTGGATAAGGTTCAATGATGTTCCCCACGTTGATGACATCATTTTGAGGGGGTATTTTGTGTTCTGAGGAAAAATAATAAGGTCTTGGAAGAGTGAGTACACTACAAAGCACCACAATATATTATTATAAGAGAAGTTGACTTTGGAATTTCGATATTAACGATTAGGGGATGGGTAGTTTGTAACAATATATTAAGAAGCAACTTGGCAATTATTTGTTGTGCAAGGGCAGAACTAATATGCAAAATGAAAGGCCATTAAGAATTTCCGTAGATTCCTTTTGGTAGCGAGAAAATGTTGAATATATAATCGAAGAAGAGATCTATGCACTTGAGAACTTGAGAAACTTCATGATAGAGAGTATGAAGTAAAAAAGAATTAAATTTAATTAGCAACACGTTTTATGGATCTAAAATGGAGAGTTACACGTAGATTTCCTAGAATATTTTCAATGTACTTTTGAATGGTTTGCTTTAAAAGTTGATGGAGATGAAGCTAATGTCTCTAGTTTCGCACTACATACCTTACTATATGCAAACACTGTCTGTGTGAAAATGAAAAATTATATCTGTAAGTGATGGAAGTAAATTGAAGAATAAACCTCTCCTTATTGATCTCTATGGAGAGACATTTCCATTACCATTTATATATTTAATCCAATCCCACCATTTGTCATCCAATAACTCTAACTTGCATGTTTCCAAGGTGACATTATCTCTTTCTTGTAGAATGGTATGATGCTTGAAATATGGAGCGAAGGGTCATATCTAACCCTGGACCCAATTTCCATGAAGAGCACTATAGAAAATCATGGAAAGGTAAATTAGGCTCCCAACATAGTTTAGAGGGTCAATTATTAGTGTTTTGTTGAATTAAGGTTCTTGTAGGTTTAAAGCAAGATAATGTATCACTAATTCCACCGTTAAAGAACTCAATTCCAATGCTAAATGTATTTTGGACGTAATTACAGGAATTTTAGTTGTGCCTCTACAAGGAAGGCATCCTTGCAACTAAAATTATTGGGAAGAGAAACGAAGTTATTTTTGAAGTCTCAAAATAAGCCAAGAATAGTGTTCTATGAATGTATGATAGAGATAGTTGTGCCTCTATACATATTTTTGTTATTTTCTAAAGCAATAAAGGAAGGACGAAAGGAATGAATCCTTATCCACGTAGTGGAGGCTTGATGGACGAAAGGAATGAATCCTTATCCAGGTAGTGGAGGCTTGATGAATAAAAGAGTGTATCCCCGTAGAAGTAAAATTTGAAACAGTCATTAAATATAGCTTCTTTTGTATATATATTGAGTATATTATGTTTTAAAATATATAAAAAGATATACTTAAAAAAAAATGAAAATTAAACATCTAACATTTTATTGGACAACAAG
>APFE030183711.1:40576-68160 GCA_000404065.3 Pinus taeda
ATTTTAAAGTTTAAAATACAATCATCGTGGCACGTCTTGGTTATCTTTAATTTTAAGATTTCAGAAAGGTTTTCGTACCATTTAGACGTGATCAAGGGAGTCTCTTCTATATATAGTTTAGAAAGGGTAGAGAGAATTTAGATATCTGACGAGGCTGACGACAGTAGGGCCATACATCAATTAGGTTCAACGCAGAGAATGATATTAAATGACGTATACTAGGTTATATTTCAAAATTTTCATCTACAAGATTATAGGACTACATTGTGTAATATTTCTTGGTATAATTTGTAAATATTTATTTACTGTGGGTAGAAAGGAAATTATTTTGTACGGCGGACTATGTAAATAGATAATAATTATTAGTGTAATATTTTCTGGTATAATTTGGAAATATTTATTCACTGTGGGTAGGGAGGAAACAATTTTTTTTATGGTGCCCAATGTATAGAGATAATAATTATTAGAAAGAGATGATTGTTTAATTTATTTATTTATAGATGTTTTATGAAGTTAGTCATAAAATTGTATTGGGAATTAATGTTAAGAATGTTCACATTTAAAGTAGTTGGAAACAATTATGGGCAAGGTGGTTATTTGCCCAAATTCTTTTTTGGGAATAAAACTTCTCAATGGCAAGAAGAAGTTAAAAGGTAACGGAGGAAATTAAGGAAACCTTGAAGGACCAAGACTCTAAATTAGAAAATCTCTAACAGGACTTTGTCAACTTTTGAGATGGTTGGTCAATGGAATTTCTAACTAATACCTATGAGCTCAGTTCTAAGAACCCTAGACTAAGTCTAAGTCTAGCTAGGATTAGATAATATCACAGTTAAATCTGTGAAATTCATTGTTTGAACTATTCTAGATATGAATTTCAGCCCTAGGGGAGAATAAGTGGTCTTACTGATTCTTATAGGTTCAGTGGAGCATCCTTCCCTTGTTGCTTGGTCTTACTGATTCTTATAGGTTCAGTGGAGCATCTTTCCCTTGTTGCTTTCTAATTGGCTCTAGGAAAAAAATAATGAAAAAAACTATATTTTTTTGGTTAATTATTGTTTCAGAAAATGAAATTAATTGTTATTTTTTTAATAAAAAAACTGAAAATATATATATGTCCAAGATTAAAATAATCATTATATTGTTCAAAAATGAAATCAGACTTATACGAAGCGTGATTGAATAATTGTATCTAAATTATAAAATACCGGTTTCTAGAATGAAACTGTGATGTATAATGCAAAGGACCTTAAAAGAACTAATAGAAAAAGGTTAACAAGAAAAGAAACTAGAGCATTATCCTCAGTTAACTAAAACATTATCCTCTTAGGAAGTTTGGATTAGTTACTTCGGCTCCAGGAATAGTGCCTAATTCTGATTATACTTTCCAAATAAAATTAGAGCGGATTACAATAGTTATTATTAATATATATATATATATATATATATATATATATATATATATATATATATATATTAGCAGTTAATAACTATGTAGTTCTAGACAACCATGATTTTCCAGATAAAAAGGGAAAATTTATTGCATAAAATCTTTGTAAATATCTATGGACTAACACACTAGCTAAGAAACCATACATGAATAGAAATATAGTCAGTACCTACAAATTTTCAGTAGTATAATAACTTTATCAGTAACAAAAGAATAAGATCGAGTATATAGTTCGAAGTCTAGATAATAATAGATAAAAACAACTATGGCAATTTATATACGATATAATAAGGAATTTTATCGAAAAAGGGAATTTATATATGATATAATTAGCAATCATACCGAAAGAAGGAATTTACTATTAGTTATCTCATGAGTAAACTTTCTCTCCTATATATAATACAGTGGAATATCAAAAGAGTAAGCGAAGGAACCAATATGCACTAAATGCCAGCTGAAAAGCACCAAAAAAAAATACAACATAAACTCCGGAATAATTATTTCAAGGAAATAAGTTACGAACCCATATTAAATCCGAGGAAAAAAAGAAATAATCATCGTTTTATAGAGAAAGGGTTTAGATCATAATACGCTGCAGAAATTATAAATGTTCTCATTATAACCATAATATGGTAATACTCCGCACAAGAGTATTGGCGGCACGCTATTCAATGTAAAATACCAACAAAATTACATGCAATAATTTTTTGACTCCGTACAACAGTGATAAGGTAGTCGACTGTTCTAATTCTAAAGGCAAAATCATCAAATGATCCGCGTACCAAAGGAAAGAAAATTATAGAAGAGGAAATATAAAACGATAGAAGGGAAGCCCTAGCGGAGTAAATTTTCAGGACACCTGGAAGGAAAAAACAAAGGCATAATGTCAAGATAGAACCTCGTTAAAAAAATAATGAATCCTGGAATTGATTGTGGATGGCCGCAATGAAAAGTCTCGCCTGCAACGGAGAAAGGAAAATAAAAATAGAAAAACAAATAGGGTAAAGTTTAAACACTTGTGGGTTGCAATTGAACAAAAGTCATAGATATGAATAGTAAAGAGAGGAAGAATTATCTGAAGGGTGCGTTTTTCGTTGGTAGCCATCAACGACATTCGAGGGGAAACAGAACCTACTAATTAAATTGTGACAGGAGACAGAAATAAACCAAATAGAACTGCAAATTGAAAATAAACTGAGTTTTTCCACCGCCAAATAGATTCTAAACAATTTTTCCTGCAACCCATTAAACTCTGTCATCTCAGTAATAGAATTGTTTGCGAAAAATAAGTTAGGGTTGGGAATACCATCAGTAACCCCTCAAATCAAGCCCAGAAAACTCCAGCAAAATAAACAAACTGAGTCAAGTGACCAGTAACAAAAGAAGCATAGCCAAATGGTGTGTATACAAATCAAGCCCAGAAAACTCCAGCAAAATAAACAAACTGAGTCAAGTGACCAGTAACAAAAGAAGCATAGCCAAATGGTGTGTATGCAAAGAAAAAGGGCCCCAGCATATAAATTTCACGAATTATCTTACTTAGCAAGCAACGGAGTTTTGGGCAACACATTCAAGAATTAACAAAATAAGTTTTCTGCCAATTGGTTGCGGAGCCAAAATCGACTAAGAGAAACATTGCGAATGAGCAGCGTGTAACCCAAGGTCTGGAGGCTAGTTACTCTCTAACCAGCCCTCCTCCAAAACCCACGGTCGATTAAACCCTAACAAATGAGGACCGTTGATCTAAACGCTCACGCCAATCGAGACAAGAAACTCACCGGATGACTTACAACTGGAAATACTTGGAAATAATTCGAAGTTCAAATCTTAATAAGGTGTCCTTTTATACCATCATCGTTGATGTGTGAAATTAAAATACAATCATTATATTATATACCACTGGGACTTACATTACAAATTATAAGGAGTTACTACAGATATAAACCACACTATAACCCATCGACTAGTTGTTTGATATCCGAGTAAGCATAGAGGGTCATGTTTTTTTTAACCACATGGTGAATAGGTAACTGCCAGGCCTAATCTAAGGGAGACCCAGAATCACACCTCATAGCTGCCACTATAACACCAAGAGCATAACCAACGACGTGCAAGTCAGGTATACTCACGGGAAAGGGGAATCCGCCCCTCTAGCCGCCACAAGAGCAGGTTATTGTACTCAATGAGGTTTGAACTTCGGTCTTCCCGGGCTTCGCCCATGTGACTTACCGTCAAACCACATATCACTGTATAGCATCGAGGGTCATGTTATTAGTCCCGGCAATGTAGGGACTTTAGTGATCAATACGGCATTGACCAGACATTAATTGGTCCTTTGACTAAAAAAATTTGTGCGCTATCAAAATTTAACCAAACTCTCGGGTTGCAATTTCCCTTCACGCAAATTTTATCCTAAGTTTTGATTTGAGACTCTTATTGGAACCTTCGCGCGTCTCGAGGTAATGTTATATGGCTAACAAGATTTTATCCAAAGTTTCAAAAATGGCTAACAAACTTTTATCCAAAGTTTCAAAAAACTCATGCATCCACTGTCACACATGAAGTTTATAACATTTTAGGTTTCAAACTTCATGCAAATTGATGCTCCGTTACATTTGCCACTTGACACTTACACTTGCCACATGCCACACATGCTCATCCATCTTAAACTCGCCATATGTTTATAGTGTTGGACAACCTCAAATGCTTTTGGAGAAGATGGTGGGCTCCTGAGCTCTGAAGAAGAGGCGCAGCTGAACAATAGTCTTACCCTACAGTGACAAAAGTGTACAAAGAGTCTCCCTCTTCTTTACAGTGTTCAACAGTTTCAATCTGTTCTTGAGGCGGTGGGATGGTTTCCTCCAATGGTGTGTGTTGATTCTTCTCTGCAAATGTTCAAGGATCTGATGAATGTTGTCTAACCTTTGTTCCCAAGCCTCCCAAGGCTCGCTGTGATTATTATCTTATTTATAAGGCACGCGTCCTTCTCAAGCCTCGGTCCAAATATTTTACCAAGAGCAACAAGGAGTCTACTAGACCAGTAACTTATTTAAAAATGGAACATTTTCCATTGTTCAGAAGAAATAATGTAATATTTTGCAAGCGATGCTTCTCTTTTTTTATTTTATTTTGTATAACTGAGATAGGCAAAGGAATCAGAAAGGGTTGAGCCTCACTACTTACCTTCCCCCTTCCTTGGTTGGTCTGTAGCTTGCGTCTTCCGCTCCGTTGCTACACAAGTATTTTCTGCCACTTGTTCATACACGCAAGGTTCCCATGAGTAGATCCATCTTTCTATCACTGCCAATAGTAGCATTTAAAATAGTAGTGTATATAAATTAGAGCATTGTTCACTTTATAAAATTCAGAGTTCCATAAACTTTCTTTAAAGCCTATTTCAGGGCAAAGATTATCATTTGCATTTAAAAGTGTACTCTCCACATTATGGCGTTTTTAATATCCGCAATAAAGTTTTTGGAAATTTGGCTACAGTGTGTTTTTTTGTTTTTTCATATATATATATAAAGTTTACTAAAAAAATTCTTTATATTTCACTAAGCAAATTATCAGTCAAAACTTACAATTTCAATTAAAATTTACCAAAATTTGGATAACATTTACTAAAAGATATGAAAAGAACACACAAACCTTTTGAAAACTCAGACGCTCATTTAAATACAAGAGCTATGCATTATGAATTCTTCTGTCCAAGCGATATATTGTGATATGTTCGCCCTAAGAAGCGTTCTTTAGTTTCTTTGAGGTTTTTTCCTTTCCATTCTGATATTCAATATATTCGGCTTTAAATGTTGTTTCACATCATTTCAATCTTTACAAATTCGACTTTAAATTCTCTTTCTCACACAAATTTCTTTAACAAATAAGCAGCTTCAAATCAAACACTGGCGTACCGTTGATTGCAAGATTCCACGCAACAAGAAAATATTTGTTTGCCAATTAGCCCCAAACGCAGTGGATGGTCCAATGATTCTGGCACTTTCAACCCTTACAAATTCGACTTTAAATGCTCTTCCTCACACAATTTTCTTTAACAAATAAGAAATTTCAATTCAAACACTGGCATATCGTTGATTGCAAGATTCCGCATAGAAAGAAAATATTTGTTTGCGAATTAGCCCCAAACATAGCGGATGGCCCAACAATTTCGGCACTTTCGACGTTTACAAATTCGACTTTGAATGCTCTTTCTCACACAATTTTTTTTAACATTTAAGCATCTTCAATTCAAGCATTGGCATACCGTTGATTGCAAGATCCTGCACAACAAAGATCAAATGACTATTTCGAAAAGCATACTTGAAGGATAAAATGTTCTCCTTCAAAGTCGGCTCTATGAGCAGATGCTGCTATTGTATTTAAGGATGGAAATCGCCAAAGGAGAAAAGGAAAAAATGGAGAAATTGTCAATGAATATGCTCGAATGCTTAAACTGGTAGTTTACCGTATTCTTGAAAACATTAATCATCATAGTCATCAGAGCTCTCCCAAACCATCTCAATCATTCAATCCAAAGTTCACGGGACAAGAATGTGAAAAGGGTGAAGTGGACACATGCTATAAAACAATGTGGTAAGGAGACAGGTGGCATGTCGAACTGGACACCAATTGTTCAAATGAGAGATGGTTGTAATGTAATATCACTCCACGACTTAATAAATTAAACAATGGAGTAATATTTATTGTGTTATTCAAAGCAAAATTTAGAAATATACAGCTGTAATACATGCAGAGATCATGGCATAATAAAATTTGACAATTGAATGAAATATAAATCACCATTTGTCCCTCTTTTTCCATAACTTGACGCCCAATATAAATCACTTCTTGTCCCTCTTTTTCCGTAACTCAATGCTCAATGCCCCACGTGAACTATGCACAAGTGACATTTAATATTGATCTCTCTACAACTTGAATGAGGGCAAACATTGCCTCCTTAAAACGTGCATGGCTCTTTGTTAAACCTTATTTCAATTACATACGACACTAAACCAAGAGGGTTGAATTCTTCTATTCATCTCACAGCCATATAAGTAGGAAAAATGTCTTGAATCTACATTAAACCAAGAATTGCATACCCATGTTGCAAATAGCCTGGCATTAAATCTGTTACCCAACATTAAAGTTGTTGCCCAACATTAAAGCCTTAGTAGGACCATTCAAATGGCATACTAATGCTGTGAATAACCCAAATTAAAGCCCTTTTACTTTACAGGGTGGGCGTATGAAGCTACATCTCATCATTTATTCTTATGAATTTGCGTGCATTTGTTAGGCGGTGATGCTATATCTGGTCCTTTCTTACAAGCAATGCATGTGTTACATGTGATAACATTTCTTTGGACACATTTCTTACAAGTCACTCAGTTGTTACAAGCAAGATGAATATGGATGGCTCGTGGCTCTCTTGGAGACTATCCAAACGTGTTTATTGGAAATACGACAGGGACTACCGCTCTGCAGTTGACCTTATTACAATAAGCACCAGACATAATTGTCATACGACGATATAAAACAAGTGAAAGCATATCTACGTATACGAATTAATTTTAACGAGCAAGATTGATGGTGAAAGTAGGTTACGTACAGTGAAACAAAAAAAAATTATTGAGATATGTTACGCAATGGCCATTCATACAAATGATCTGTCACGAGGCGTCGAGAAGGAAAAATGTTGATTTGTTACATGTGTTCCCACAACCCATACACGCACATGGACACAGGCGGGACTTTTATGATCCCTGAATTTTGACGGTCCAAATCTTATTACAACTTAGGTATTTTCGGAGTCAAATCATAAATATGCAATTAGAACTTGGTTCTCGGGAGTAAGATATTTATTATCAAAAATAAATTAATATATTATTAAAAATTAACCAAATTTAATTTATAATGAATTAAGAAAAAAAATCACATAACAGAATTTTTTGGTTTCCAATCAGTAAGTGTAGTTCATCGTAAGGAAATTAAATAGAGAGCAAAATAGAGACCATAATTTCAAGTAACAGACATATTTGAACTTGAAATTATGGTCTCTACATTGCTCTCTATCTAAGCTTTTGTCATAATCTTCATCTGGTCTTGATGATGAATCACACTGGTTAGTTCAAAACTAATAAGCCAAAAATTTCAATTTCTGTTATGTAATTTCTAAGAATAACTTTTCTTAAAATTTAATTTATAATATTGAACTATATAAAAAACCGTAAATTATTTTGGTAGAGAAACTAGTAAAGAGTCCAACCAAAACTAAATACAATATATCTTTAAAAAATATTTCAAACACAAGGCTGAAGGAATATAAGACAAATTATATACTAGCTGGAGTGGGAATGCGGCTGCCGAGCGGAGGTGTGCCGGTAACAACATCCAACCAGTGATCGTGATGGTGGTCTGTCAGCCTATAAACCAAGCACAGGTGTGTAGCATATAACGGTGACCAATGCATGTTGTTTTAGCCTTTTTCCAAGCCACGTCTCTTTATGCGGCGTTCCCATGAAGAGTCTCCGCTTGACCTTCATTCTAAACAATAGATGACATCTGTCGGAAAAGAAATCTGCATGTTTTTCGCTTAGTTGCGCTTCACCTTCTATTGACTCGTATTCTGTCTGTAGCTTTTCCACCCCAAGTGGAAAGTTTCTTCTGCGAAATCCTCTTTCCTTTTCCCTGTGTACTCCTTACATAGTGGCGAGCTTGTTATTTCCCTGTTTTTCTACCTTATCTTGGAACTTTTAGCTAGCACTCCTGTGCTTCTGGCTTCGGGTTATCTTCGGTCATGGTGGTTTTCTGTGTTTACCGTTTGCACCCTGCCCTCGGCATGCTTGTGGCTCCAAGTTAGTTTTTCTATTCATTTTGTTATGCTGTTTTGTCATAAGGAATTCTGTCATAAAGGAAAATTTCAGCATTTACAAATTGGTTAAATTTTGGTTAAACTTTGGATGTGGAAACCAGTTTGAAGTGAAAATTTAGTTTTGTTCATGAAAAAGGCTGATTTGGTTTAGAAGTTACACTTTCTTCTCGTTCTCTAGTATACATTTTGAATTCACATGTCGGGAAAATCAACTTCAAGCTGGTCATGGATATCGGTCTTCAAGTTTCAAAATTATTTTGTCATTACCAAACCATGCTCAGATTTTCACTTTAAGTTAGGACCCTGGTGGTGTGTCTGTGAGGTTTTTTGTTATTTCATAGTATGACCTGAAGAAACATCATGAAGAACTTTGTTCTAGTGAAGTTTTGAACAGGCCAAGATAGGAAAGACCTATGAAACTGTAGTTGAGTTTCGGCTCTCTGTTGTCACCATTCTGATCTCCCTAGTCTTTTCGGGCCGGATCCTTTCCCAAGATGCCGGATTTTGGTTTGAGGTACAAGTTTTAATTCCCAATCCCTTTCCAAGACTTTCTCAGGCAGAGTCCTTTAGATCCATATCTTGTGTTTTTTAGGACATTTATTCCTACTTGGGACGAGAACATAATTCCTGAACTAATGATAGTCGTCATTTTTCCAAAATCTTCCATTCCTGTCATAGCCCAGCTCATGATATCATCATCCTTTTTTAAATAGGTAGATAGCTGGCCTCCTAATAGATATCTCTCCTTTTGGAAAAAGTTCCATTTATTCCCGAGGCTTCCTCTTGTTAGTCCTTTGGTCAGGCGAGCCTAGTTTGAACCTTCATTCTCTAGGTATTTTATTCAAAGATCATCTGTCCTTTTAGTTGGTAGGGTTCGACACATATCCTTTTTGGATTTCTTTTGGTACCCATGAGGTAAGAGTTAGGTGGACTCTTTAAGAATGGATTTCCCATCCGACACATATGCCATGGAGGCCATGATACATGCGGCCATTCAGGTGGAATCTTTCCACGACAATGCCAAGCTGTCAAATGAATGGCAGTCCACGCTGGACGACATGTTGGTCCATCCCTCGGGCCCACAAGTTGACTTGGGTGGTATCGATCGAGTAAAGGCAAGGCCCTTCTAAGGAAACAGTCAGACCGAGGTCGAAATAAAGGGAAGGGCATATGATGAAGGCTATTCACAGAAAAAACTAAAGCTTGTTAAAACTATTCCACCTCCCGCAGCTATTAAAATTGATAGTGTTCACCTGGCAGACTGCATAGAAAGACTCCAGGATAATGCTCTGGTAGGCCGGTGGCATTTCCCGTAGATGGACGACCCAAAGATGAGAAGCTGGCTCGTGCTGCAATGGAAACTGTTAATAGGATATGTTCCTATTGTGGCCAGATTATTGAAGGAATGGTATTGCTTCCATTTCCTTAGCTCTAGTGACCTGGAAAATATTCTGAAGCAACAGTGGGTTTATGGAAGAAGTTTTTTGGAATTGCACAGATGGTATATGGGTTATAACCCGTTAAAGAATACCCCTACCAACAACTTGATATGGGTCAAGCTACCCAGACTGCCCCTGGAGTTATGGTCAAAGGAAACAATACCAGAAATAGGAAATGCCGTAGGAAGATGTGTTTATGTTGATCTGTGGTGCTTAGGAGAGAAATATAAACGAGTAGCTTGGATTTTGATAAATAAAGCTTATAGAGGAGGATTCCTGGATCACATTGATATTTTTTGGAGGGAGTTAAAAATTAGTCAGAGGTTGGATTTTTGGGGAGTCCCCTTTAGATGCTCAGCCTACTATCGGACTGGTCATCTAATCAAGAATTTCTTACGGCACCCTATAAGAAGCTGAAAGCATCATAGCATCCCCCAATTTGCAACAAAATCTTATAGGGTAAACTCCCCTTCCATGGGTATAGGGAAGTTAGCATCCTCAAAGAGCCTGTACCCTTCCGAGTCCGATGACCAGCAAAGGGCTAATATTGAAGTCCATCAGTACACTCCTCCGTCGCTCAAAATTCCAAACCCTTTGGATGTTATATCTCCTTCAATGCCCCTTCTGGAGCCTGCCTCTGATCATGAAGTACCAAATCCTTCCCTGGTCCCTCACCCCTTAAAAAACAGTAGTAAGGAGGTCCACATTATCCAATCCTCATCTCCATCCCCAATTAGGAAAAAATCACCATATGGAAAAGGAAAAGAGCTTATGATTACGGCCACCCCTATTAATTCCCCAATATCCTTGCCGACAAACTCGATTGGCTGTGACTTGGACTACCTATTAAGCAAGAAATCGTTGGAGCTCAAGCCTCTCACTATACATAAGCTTGGAAATCAAAGTTCCCCTAAAATAAGCCCAAATTCTGCAAGTAACATTACGGTGAGGAGAAAAAACAACAGGGGCAGTAGGCACTTCAGGGGGAGGGGTGATGGAGCAGGCAGAGGAGTCCATAATCTATCTCTTATAGATGTCCCTATCATTGATATGACAGAGGAAAGGCCTCTTAGAGCAAGCATGGCCAAAAAGCTTCCCTAATGAATTTTATCATATCCATGAATATAAGAGGTCTGGGGGCAGACCAAAAAATTTTGGCTTTAAAGAATCTTTTCCACTCAAAGACCATGCATTCCTCTTTTGTAGCAATTTTATATTTCAGAAATATGTTTCCCTCCTAGCACATTTCTGATTTGAAAGCTAGCGGCCTTTCTGGCGGCTTAGCAGTTTTATGGGATCTTGACTAGATCAAAGAAAAAACAGATAGTTGTTTGGCGGGTATCCTCATCTCGGCGCAAATGAGGGGGCATAAATGTCCAATAAACATTTTGAATATATATGCTCCCTACAAGAACAGATTGCCATTCTGGGAGAAACATTTCGCTTCATAAATTTTTTATGTTGAATTTTTATTGATTGCAGGAGACCTTAATGTCACATTAAATATGGACGAAATCTGGGGCATCAACAAGAAAAAGGATCCCCTTGCTGACAGAATAAGAAATTAGCTTCTAAGCAGGAATTTTGTTGATATTCTCCCTCCCAAAATGCGTCCGACATGGGAAAATGGAAGAATCGAGAAAGCTTATATAGCCAAGAGACTCGATAGATTTATTCTTCATGCTAGTCTAATTGATAAGATGGGCATGCCATTCTCAACAATTGAGAATGTGTTCATATCATATCATAGACCGATTCTGTTAGGCTGGAGGGAAAAGGGGTTTAGAAAAGGCCACTCATTCAAATTCAACAGATCATGTCTAGAAGATCCAGAGTTTAATGACATCATAATAAAATCCTGGAGTACGATGTCGTCTCCTGAATCTTTCCCACTTTTAATGACATTCGAGGACAAAATGGATTCCATTTGAAAGGTGGTAAAAGAGTGGCAATTCAAGAAAAGGCAAACGAACAGAAATGATCTTCGACAAATTCAAAAGGAATTAGACAGTGCATCGAGATCCATGGCTACTCATCTCCTATCTTTCAAATTGAGATGCCGGATAAAGGAGCTACAAAAGAAAAAACTGAAAATTTTAGAACAAGAGGAATCTTTCTGGAGATTGAAGAGCAAGGCAATATGGCTTAAGGAGGGGAACAAGAATACAAAATTTTTCCATAAATTTGTGAGCTCCAGACGTGAAAAGAATTCTATATGGAAAATAAGTGATGGAAGAGGAAGTTTCCTATATTCCCAACAGGACATTTCTAACGAGGCGGTGAAATTCTTTGAAAATTAGTACAAAAGATCTGAAGTCTACAGGATTCAAGATATTTTGTGGGGCATTGAAGTGTTTCCTCAGATGTTCGATGAGGAACTAAATGATCAAATTTTCTAGCCAGTAACTGAGGAGGAGTTGTTAGGAACAATGAAATCTTTTAAAAGGGACAAGTGCTCGGGTCCAGACGGCTCGACAATAGAATTCTTCATTCACTTTTTCGATCTCATCAAAAATGATCTGTTAAGGATGGTGGAAGGATCAGGGATGTCCGGCAGTATAAATCAAAAAACCTCCTCCACTAATATAGCGCTCATTCCAAAAAAGGGAGATGCAGAATCCTTCAAGGACTTTAGACCGATTTCACTTTGTAACATCTCTTTCAAAATTATTTCAAAAATCATTGTAGAAAGAATCAAAGGAACTCTTTCAAAATTCTTAACAAAGGATCAGCACAACTTTTTAAAAGGAAGAAATATACTGGACGTGGTTGCAAACACACAGGAAGCTCTGTTTTCCATACACACTATAAAAGTGATGCTGTCCTCCTCAAGATCAATCTTCGCAACGCATATGATTGCCTTGATTGGGGCTTCCCCAGGTGCTTACTCGTGAAGATTGGTTTAAGAGCCAACATGATTAACTGGATCATGGCCTACGTTGAGAAGGTTAACTACGCGATCATCATTAACGGGATTCCATCTTCTTTTTTCCTTGCAGCTAGAGGTCTTCACCAAGGCTGTCCCCTATCACCGCTTTTATTCATCTTGGCTATGAATTCGCTTAGCCTCCATATCAACAAGGCCATCAAGGAAAGCAAGTGTCATCTGCTGAAAATCCACAGGAATACTCCAATCTCATACAATCTATTTGTGGATGATATCATTATGTTCAGAATGTTATGTAGATTCACCTGGTTATGTTTTTATGATATCCTTAAAAATTTTCAAAAGGCTACCGGATTGCAAATACACTGTGTGAAGTCAATAGTCTACCATAATGATATCAACCGAGAAGAAATTGGTTGGTTGTCCGCCCTTTTTGTAATTGAGGCGCAATCCATCAGTGTTGGAATTAAATACTTGGGTTTTCAGATAAAAGAAAATGGATATTCAAAGACGGATTGGCAATGGATTCCAAATAGGTACTACAAGAAGATTTTAGTTTGGGAATATAGATGCCTTTCGCTGGCGCGAAGAGTGATCTTGGCGCAATCAGTATTAAATCAACTTGCAGTATACTGGGCTCATTTATATTTTCTTCCTACGAGCATAATTCAAAAAATTAATAAGCTAACTACGAATTTTATGTGGGGTGGTCAAGCGAGAAAAAGGAAATATCATCTCTCAAAATTATCCAATATCTCTTTGCCAAAGAGCATGGGACGATGGGGTCTGCTGGATTTGCGGACTTTCGGAAAGGCACTTTTATGCAAGTCTTTGTGGAGAGGGATTTATGGAGAAGGACCATGGAGCAATACAATTCAGAAGAAATACTTGGGCAGGAAGGATTTATCATTATGGTTCAGGGAGGGAAGGATTGGCTCCTCTTACGTGTCTTCAATATGGTTAAGCCTTCGTAAGATGGAAATTTTTTTCTTGAAGAATTTAATTTGGCATTCCAATCCGACAATAAGATCCCTATTGGAAAAGACCAGTTTTTGAGCGGTGCCGAGGAGATCAATGTGCCTGAGTCATTATTAAATTTTCTTCATAGAAAAGGTTTTTTCTTTTGGGACAGCTTGATTTCTAGCTGGCAGGGATCGATTCCACTTTGGAAAGAAGCAAGAAATTTGGAGATGTCGATTGATATCACTCATGAATGGGAACATATCAGGACGTGCCTCAGAAATTGCGGTATATTCCACTCACCGGAGTCTGATTGTCTCATCTCGAAAAATTTGAAAGGAATGAATTTAGTTTGTGTTAAAGATGTTTATCAGAATTTAATTGGTCTAAAGGAGTCCCCTCACAGTCCTACTTTGCCTCGTATATTTTGGAAATTTGGATGCCCTTCCAAAATGATTTTCTTTTCATGGTTGACTTTCCATAATAAAAACCTATCTTGGGAAAACTTGAAGAAGCGGGGATGACAAGGTCTTGATTTCTGTCCTATATGCAGTTCAGGGGAGGAAAACAATTATCAGTTATTTTTAAATTGCAAAAGATCGCAGCAATTATGGCAATCTCTGGGGAATTGTTATGGAATCCAGCATATGTCTCATGCTTCAATTATTGAAGCGTTTCTCTGGTGCAGTGACCAAAAGGATTCATGGAGATCATTATTTATTATCACTCTTTGGAGCATTTGGAAGTGGCAAAACAATTCTATTTTCAATGTCAGGAAATCTTCATTCTTGGAAATCTTTTATAATATTGTTTCCCTCTATGAAGCAATCCCACAAAAGCCTCTCAAGCGAAAAAAGGAGGCCTGTAAAGAACTTTCACAGGAGAACACAATTTTACCAAGGGTGTACTTCGATGGAGCTTAACAAAAAGGTCTCTCTGGATGTGGAGTTTACATTATAGCAAATGAAAATAAACAATTTTTCATCCATTGGAATCAAGGGAGGGGCACCAACAGCAAAGCTGAGGTGATGGCTCTTGCTGGCCTCTTAAATTTTTGCCTCTTTCTAAATATTCAGGATGTCTCAATTTTTGGAGATTCAAAAGTTATGGTGGATTATGTCTCAAGAAAAAATAATATTTACAAGCCACACCTTGTAGGATGGTTGGACAGGATCAGGTTTTTCTGGGGAAGAATGGATGGAGGTTCAATTCATCATATCAACATGGCACAAAATCAGCAAGCATACTTGTTGTCAAAGAAGGGTCTTCAATCGGCTCCAGATTTTTGGTATATGCAGGTATATTCTGAAGGGAAAATTTTCTATATCCAGGATTTTTCTCTCCCTGATTTCTAACTTTATGAAAGCAGTGTCTCAATTATGCACGGGATTTCTTTTTACCTTATGTTTCTCTCTGACTTTTGTTATAAATGATGTTGCATCTTGTTTCATTTCCGTGGAACATGTCACCTCTATGATCTACGAAAATCTTGTAGCTGGATGACAGTCTATGATCTCTCGTTTTTCCTGGCAAAGTCTTGCCATTTTCTGGAATATACTCCATGTTTTTGCGTAAAATAATCCAAACCTATATGGGTCATATTCAGAAACACATGTGAATGTACAAATATGTCTCTTTATATATCTTATATAATACAATCATGCTTTTTCTGTCCAGAAGAAAAAAAATTAAAATAATTATTACTCGAGATATCCAATATCCTTAATTAACTGAGCTCTCAAAGCTCTCAAATTGGAATTTATGAAAGCCTATAAAATAGGAAATTCTGAGATATGTTAGTATTCCAAGCACATGCAATTTGATATATTAGTGGGCATATATTTCATATTCATTCGCTGAGCTCTCAAATTGGAATTTATGAAAGCCTATCAAATAGTAAATTCTGCAGATATGTTAAGTATTTCCAAACACATGCAATTTGATATGTTAGTGGGCATATATTTCATATTCATTCGCATTCACTCAAAGATCATCTCCAAATCACTTCTAAATCTAATTTAGAGCAAATTCATTCATAAAGGGATCAATATATGTGTCTGGTGTTTTACCATAGTAAATTTATATTTATTTTTAGTAAATTGTAACAAGTATTTTCTTCCTTCTAAAAATAAATAATTAGGATTCAATCCGATTTATTTTTGTAATAGTAATTATAAATTTCCCCGGAAGAAAAACACAAACCCAAACAATGTCCAATTGTAGCACTGAAATTGTTCACTGTTGAGGATTCCTGTCTACTGTTAGCTCAAATCCGTCCCATACGGTGAAGTTAAAATACGTCGACAGTAGAAAATGCAACCAACTCCTGCCCTTTCGTGTTGCTTATTTTGGGTCTCAAAATTTGTTGAAATTATTGTGTTTCATTAAATTACTTATTTCTATTTTGAGTTAACAGTTGATAAAAATTAATACTTCATTGTTTCAATATAAAAATTTTAATATATATTTTTTAGTAATTCATTTAATTGAAGATGTTTATTTCAACAATTTACTTAATTGAATTTAAAATGAAGTGTTTATTAGAAAATAGTATAGACATTTTTATTTTTTTTAAGGATAATTTTTCATATGCATTGCTTAAAATTCATTAAGGATTTTTTAGAATGAGAGGTGTAAATTGTATTATTTGCATAGTCCAAATGTTTAAAGGTTTTGTAGGGTATTAAATGCATTTATACATTTAAAAACATATTTTAAATAACAAAAAATCAGAATCTTATGGAAATTTTTATCTTCTCCAAAAACATTAATAGTTAAACTATGCAATATAAAACTAAACTATGCAATTTTGGTTAAATTCTACTTTTTTATCCCAATATTTTTTACTTAAACTAAATAAACTTATACATTAGACATTCTACCAAACAGCCTATTCTATGTGTCACTTACTTCAATCTTTCTTTATACTAGGTACCCATAGTATTTAGTACTAACACACACAACACACACACATATATATATATATATTATATATATAGAATAAATAAAAGTATCTTTGGGAATTGATTTGCTGAATTAACCAAATGATCACTCCAAAATGTTACTAGTTAGAAGTTTACTAATTCCTATGAATTTTGATATACTTACAAACCTATTATTTGTTAGAGTTGACTTTTCCAACATCTCATTTCCTTATGAGCTAAGTATGGTGAGTTGTAAGCTCACATAGGGACTTCCATTCACCCAATTGTCGTATTTAGCCTCCTCCATTGTTATATAATGGAGGTTTTCTATGTACTCTAACACAACAATGTGAGTAACATAATACTCTGTCATGGTATGAGAGCATTGGCTTATGTTCAATTCCGAGGGATGTTGGATTTTCACACTCACTTTGTTGGGAATTGATCACATGAATTAACTACCACTCTGCGATGCACCCTAGGACCACTAAAAAAGGTAATTAGAATGGTTTGGAAGTTTACTAATGCTTGCATGCTTTGATGTAATGGTTTTAAAGTTCAAATCGGATAAACATGATGTTCATCATAGAATGGATTTATATCCATTTGGTATTGTGATGATGGGTGGTTATATTGGTTTGATCTATTGAAGTTTTGCTTTTCTAGCGAGCGAAACACTTTTGCCAACTTGGCCTTTTTAAGATGGGTAAGAGATTGCAGGGGCTTCATGAAAAGAATGAATCAAAAGAACTTCACAAAGAGGTCATTCAATTGCAATCATTGGTATCCATTTTGCAAGCAGAGAATGCAACTCTTAAGAATAGGTTTGCAAACTTCCATAGCTGAGAAAATCCAAAAGGTTGACCATATAGATTCAATCATGGGAAAATATTTCAAGATGCTTGTAGATGAATTTCAAGAGAACATTAATCTCCTTGATGACTTGTAGGAGGAACTTGACTCCTTTTCTGACTAAAGAACAAAAAATTTGAAAAGTAAGCTCAAAGAGAAAACTAATCAATACATTATGGAGATTGATTATTTAAAAGAAACAATGACGGAGCAATATCATTTTCTGAAACAAGATTATGATGACTTGTCTCAAGAGCTAATTGAGAAGGATGAGGTTATTCAAAAGTTGCAAGAGTCTAAGCAGGAACTTCAATTAGAAGTTCACCATCTTTAGAAATTTGAGATGGTGACAATTGATCTTAAGGTGCCAAACTCTCACTCTTTCACACTTGATGATGGTGAATGTAGAAAGGTTGATGTTTATGATCATGACTCATCACATGACCTTGTCACACCGATTTTGGAAAACCATACTATTGGTATTGAGTCTTGATTGCTGAGAAAATTGGGATATGGTAGAGGAGGACTTGGGATGAATGGGAAAAGAATTGGTGTTCCTATTAACCCTACAGTGCAGACATTAAGAGAAGGTCTTGGATATGATCATGTCATTGCCTCATCACCTATATCCAACTGTGAGGTGCTGGAATAAAATGCTCTTGTTGATCGTGATAAACAAATGGCTAATGTGGCTCCGAATGTCATTCCATATGAGAATGTTGTGGCATCCATTTTTGATTCCGAAAAAATAAAAAATGATCTATCGAAACATCCCCATCAATAGAAATTATCCAAGAATCAACATTATTGGTCAATTAATATTGTGGCATTCATATCGTTACAGAATAAACATGAAATAATGAAACATGGATGAGTGCCAACCATCAGGATTGACTGTCGATGGATCGATGGATGGTCATGGCGTCAACTGAACTAATTCTTGCAGAATTCATATCATCATGTTGCATCATTTGCTCATTATTGATTCCATTGTTCCCTTAGTTGTGTTTCAGGGGGGGAATTTGCCAACAACGAAGACTTTTGATTCTTGCTTCTTTGGCAGATGTGATTTTGGAGGGGCAGTTACGTGGTGACAGATATTGTTGTCATTGCTTTGTTGACGGTTGTCATCTCTTGTGTTTGATCAATGTGATGGTGATAATGTTCAGACAACTTCAGGAGTGTTTTCGTACAACATTTTCCATACTTACAATCCTCATTGTTTGTTTGTTGGTTGATGGTGTTTCTTCTGTTTGAAACCTTGTCCCAGTTCTTTAGCAACACCTAGTTCTCTGAAGTTATTTGGGACAAGTTGATAGTGTTTGTCACCCTTGTTCCTCTGAAACAGTCCTACTTAAGAGATTGACCGACCTCATTGAGGTTTCACATCTCTCATCTTCTGAATTTTTGGTACCTCATGATTTTGTATTTATGGCTTAGAGTAGGCCAATGCTTTTGTCATTGCATGGATCGTTATGGGATCTACAATTTTAGCTCCATGATAATTTGAGGACTCACATCTTTCTCTCTTTTTTGGGGGAAGTTTTTTTCCTACAATTTTTTCTCTCTTTCTTTGCTTATGAGAGTTTGTACATGGATACATAATTAGGCCTCATTGCGAGGACCCATTTTTTTTTTTTGTATTTTCTCTTTAGTTACTCTTTATGCTTCACTTAAGGGGGGGTGCTAGAGTTTTCTTTTTAAACATCTCATTTCCCGATGAGATAAGTATGGTGAATTGTAAGCCCACATAGGAACTTGCATTTGCCCAATTGTCGTAGTTATCCTTAGTCAACATTGAGCCTCCTCCAATCATATATAATGGAAGCTTTATATGTATTTCTATACAACAATATGAGTAATAGAATAAATTGTCATCATTGTAAAACACATTTGTCTTCTCACCACTAATGCATACAAGACACTTATATTATCATATTTGAATTCGTCAACTTACCATAAGGTTGAAATAAGCTTATAGAATATTAAAGTGGTCGACATACTTCGTAGAGTAATGGTATGGCAACATGTTTGAGAAAAGACATTTGAAGCATTACTCTTATGTGGTGATAATTCAATCATTATTAGATCAGGTTTATTTAATTTGAGATCTAACATGAGGCAGGAGGGATCAAATTTCTTCATGTGCAAACTTCGTTTTAGAGTGCAAAATACAGTGTGTAATTTTTCATTCTTTAAAATGTATTTTTCAATGTTATAAAGATAGATAACATAAACTTGTAAATCCAAAAAGAAATTATTGGATTTAAACAAAAAAACACAAAAAATTATACACTTAAAAAGCCACCAAATTGTACTTACATTAGATGTAGTGTAACTTTTTTTTAATTAAAAATTTAAATATCTTACACATTTGTTTTATATAAAATTATATTATATTAGATGGGTAACTGACTAAACATACACGACATATTCATTTTTGTATTTCATTATTGTTCACATTTTTTCTAGATTAAATACATTTTTTCTAGATTAAATACATACAAGTACTTGTATGGACACAATTAACACAACACTGTGGGTCGCTATTGAATGAGCCTGTACTTGTATGTGTATGGACACACAACACTCTGGGCCTTATTGAATGAGCCTGTACTTGTATGTGTATGGACAGAATGACACATAACACTCTGGGCCGTTGTTCAATGAGAATCTTAACTTAATTAGTCCCAATATTATAAACAACCTTTTTAAGGCCATTAATGATTGTGAAAGCACATAAAAGTCAAAGACGATAATGATTATTGAAGCACATAAAACTCGATGAATGGCCGTGGAAGTGGACTGCAGAGCACATGTCTTTCCACAAAATATAAAGACAAAATTTTTAGTTTACATATGTCATGTCGACTGCATGACTTGAAATGTATAGTCGACATGACTATACATATGTCATGTCGACTGCGTGACTTGAAATTGAAATGAAGTGCAGAACATCGAAGCGTTTAATATGCTTGGAGGAGATAAAGTGGCACGGCAGCCAACAAATGAGGTGCCTTCGGACTAATACGTGTACTAATTATGGAAGTCTAATCTGATATAGTAATTTTGGGCTAAGATATTTGAACCTGTTGCTCTGTGAATAGATCGAAGGAATCAAAATATATTTACTTCGATATTTTACTACATTTATTATGCAAATTTACATTTATTATGTAATAATTTATAATAATTGATATGGTGTACAATCCTTTGAGATTTACAGGAGGGGGAAGTAAAATGTAAAGAGAATAAGAAAACAATAATAAAACGACAACCCATAAGAAATATGGAAAACAGATTGCACATTTGAAGTGGACAATTCAATTATGATTACACTATCATCTATATTGTGAGGTTACGAAGCTATTAATCTAAAAATAATAGTTATTTTCAAATTTTATATGTAATTTTATTATTTATATTATTCAATAAGTAAAATATTTATTTTTTTATTTACTTATTTTTTAATATTATATATTTATTAATATGGTATATATAAATAATGATTTAAATATAATTTTTTTGTTTTTACTCATAATATTTAATTTTAATATTATTGGTTAACTATTATTGTAAATATTTATTTTATTTTTTATTATAGTATTTAGTTTTAACATTATTTTTCAACAATATTTGTGATGCAATAGCATCAATTTATAAACCATTATTTTTTATAATATCTAACCGCTTATGAAACCTCTAAAGGGAAAGGCATTTCTCTTCAATATATTTTATATAAAATGTAAATACAAGTATCCAAATTTTAAATGAATATGAGTTGTTACGTTATTAAGTGAACTAACCCCGGACTTAGTGTATAATGATTTAGGGGAATGGGTGCTATATACGACCTCAAACTAACTACAGGGAATTCGAGGTAGCATTCCACCGATGTTAAGCCATGGACCGGTTCTTCGAGCCCCTTCTCCATGTGTTGGTTTTCTATAAAAGTTGTATTAACATCTGCCACACATGAAGAAAACCTACAAAGTGAGAGAATTGTTCTCTGGAATAAATCATTTGAGTTCATTTCACTCCAATATATTTTGTATAAAAGTAGGAAGTTGAGTGTAAATGAAAGTGTCTAAATTCTAAAAGAACATTACTTGTTACATTATTAAGTGAATTAGAGTTTTGGCCTAATAGGTTTTTGTAAAAATAACAAATGCGAAGCTAAGGTGTTAGTATTTTGCAATAGATAACCAATTTAGTTTTATTTATTATGATATTTTCTATGCAATAGAGGTTATATATCTATCTACAGTTAGATATCAATTGAGCCTCAAGGGATCAAAAATCACTCTAGAGAAAAACTCAAGAAACTTAAGATAGGTAGTTAGAGAAGGAGAATGACAGCTCTGTAGTTACACAAAAAGGTTGTAATATTCTTCTATAAATACATATTTATGGGTTATAATATAATTTTATTTTAGGTCGAGTTATTCCCTATCTTCAATTCATGTACTTGAACATGTATTGATGCCCAATGTAAGGTTCCAGAGGGCTTGTGTGTGTGCACATTCCTTAATTTGTATGAGCGGACATGGAGTTATGTAACGAACCTAGAGCTTAGTTGATGGGTCAAAGGACCAAATCAAAAGTAGAGTGGATCTTAGCGATAATAATCCCATGCATATTAGGGTTCATACTAACCAACTTGGGATTGATAGTAGCTTTAAGGACCAACTTATCATTGCCTCAAACCTGCGGAAGATCAAATGAATCGACATAAGCTTTAATGTACAGGGTCCAACAATGGTAGATAGAGAAGATCACACATTGGGACCAGATTCAAAGTCCATTGAGCTAAGTATGTCCCGTCATACCATCCCCGTTATGGTGCATGAAATCGATTATTGTTGTTGAACAAGTTACAGGTTGGAAGAGAACAAAGGAAAAACAAAGTACTAAAAGAAATGTGAAGTGAACAAGTTATGTTCTTGAGATATGAGGGGAGTGCAACATCTAGAGGAGAAGAGAAAGCTTTAGAGGATCCACACGAGGTGAGCTTGTGATATAAAAAACTAAATCCAAGAGGAGAGAAGATTAGTGAGATGTCTTGTGGAGTTTCATTTGCAGCTGACAATGACCATGGAGAAGCCAATGGAGATGGAGAACACGCTTACAATTGCTTATCATGTTAAGGGTTTAGGTAAAATTTAGAAGATAATGGAGAATGATTTCAAAGAAGGTCTCATTGGGATAAGAAAGATGATCCAAGACAAGTTTGACAATGATATGGATGACTTAGAAGATGGACTTAGTGTCATCAACATGCTTCTACAAGAGATGGGATAGGAAGACGACAAATGTTGATGTGATTTGAAGAAAAAAATCAAGTGGCCTATTATACAGCTATATGTCATGAAGCTAAGAAACATATTTATTTCTCAACTCAAAGAATTTGATATTGAAGAGGAGGAAGTTCACTATTATGAACTAGAGAAAGGAGAATTCCTTGCACAAGAGAATGAGGAATATGTTGAGGAGAGGTTAATTGTGAGTCTCACCAATCGTGTGAAAAATCCATAATAACAGAAGAAGCTAATTATAGGGAGTAAGGCTAGAGAGCCTTGTAGTTTTCAAACCGACAAAGTTTATGTGAATGTAGGTAATGTATATTATGAAGATGGACAATGATTGACAGTTTTCATGAGGAAGGAAGAGAAAGCAGAATTGTCTATAAGAAAAGGATACAAGGAGACTTTAACAAATGAAATAAAAAAAATACACTTGTTGCAGTATAAAGGAATGTGATTCTTGGTGGAATTACATGGAAGGAAGCAACAAATTCTAATGTAATGTATTTACCTTTACAAAATAATCTTTTGTTAATGAAACCTTGTTAACGAGTGGTGTGAAAAGGGTTGTCCTTGAAGACAAATATTGAGTTTGCCAAAGAAATTTTGGGGATGAACATCACACAACCAAGGAAGCTAGTGAATGAGATAGGTGAAAGGGAATGTTGAGTGAGTGTAAGGGATTCACCTGTTAGGGACAAAAAATTCAATGAAGAAATTCCCAATAGTGGAAGAGTTGATATGGTAAGAAATACAAGGAAATTTGGGAGCTATATGCATTATTTAAGCATGAGGAAATTTCCTTGATAGACAGAGAAGGGAATGAAAGAGTGCCTTCCAAAAGCATTGGAGTAGGGTAGAATTTAAAATATTTCATACTATAACATTATGCAACACTGCCTCATAAAGGAAATTAGAGGGAGATCCATACACACCATGATAAATTGGTGATGCAAGCAAAAAATGAGGCTAAATCGCCTCATATTCTCAAAATTGATAAATGTTATAGTAATGCAGGACTTATAGGCCAGAAACATGGATAGATTGTCGAAAATGAAGAGGGGAAGGAAAATGTTCTCCTACGAAGCCAAGATGTGGAGAATTCGGTAAATGATGGATAATCCATAAATAGTCCTATGGAAAAAGAACATGTAGAAACTTATTCTTAGAAGTAGAGACAAGCAGGAATAAGTTTGAGAAATCATCTCTACAAACAATTGCCAACGGGAGCCATGAAAAAAAACAAAGAAATGTTGGCTCATAACCATGTTGAAGGTGTAGGAAAACCATCAAAAGTAGTTACAAAATGAATCAAGGATGAAGAAGATTGCATAATGAGTGTATCCAAGGAATACCAAGAGTTCAAGATGTTAAAAGTAACTGAATAGTTTTCTGATTATTTTCATGATGTAATAACTGTTGGTGGAGGACAATAATCAAGGCAAGGGAATCATGTGTTTTTCTAAGAATATGAAAATAAGGTAGATTTGTATTGAGAAATTGAAAGTTTATTCCACTCTCACCAAAACGATTTGGAGCAGAAGCCTGTTTTGGGGAATAATCAGTAGCCTGTGAATAATAGATTTACATATTATTTCAAAGCAATTTATGGAGATCCTTGTAATAACCTCCTTATTTGTACAAAATTTGGGACTGCATATTTTAAAAAAGTGTTTTTTATTGAATTGAAGCAACAAGTTTAGCAGAGAGGATAGGTTGCAATTAAAGCCATGAAAATTCTAAAAATATTCTTGCAATTAAGTGATTTTATTAAGTAATGAGATGAGTTCGGAATCAAGCTTAAGGAATTGATGATGATGGAGAAGGTACCTAGAAAAGTGGTAGCGTAGAGAAGAGGAAGAAGTCAACTATAAAACATGGTTGATTGAGATTGCACAAACAAAGCAAGAATGTGGGAAGAAAGCAAAGCATGGGATCCTAGAAAAGTGAAGACAACAATAGAAAAATTGGGACAACGAAGCAAGAAAGCCAATGAACATCAACAAAATAAAGTTTCAAATCCTCGAGGATGCATAATCCAAAGGCACATGACAAGTATGACATTAAAATATCATCCTTGAGAGTTTGATACAGCAAAATGAACACCTAAGAAACTATTTTTTATTATACCTAAGGGATGTCATGAAATCTCCAAAGGGAACAAAATTCCCCTCTCATATAATTTGTAAAAAATTGGGAACAATATCAATACAAGTGTTAATATTCTAGAAGAATCTCATTTGTTAGGTTCTTAGGTAAGATAATATTTTAGCCTAATGGGTCTTTATAGAAATAACAAGTTTCAAGCTGAGGTGTTAGTTGTTTGGGGAAAATGTCCAATTTAGATTTATTATGTTAGGATATTTTCTAGCTAGTAGAATATATACATGTATATACAATTAGATCTCGATTGAACATCGAAGGTATTACAGAAAAAATAGCTCAAGAGAAGAGCTCAAGAAAATGAGATCCCTATAGTTGGACAACAAAGTCTGTAATCACCAATACAAAATCACTAATTAGTTACTAGAAGAACTACTAAAATTTGTATATAAATGATCAGTTTTCAGTTGGTTACCAATAGTAGCTAGTTTACAATATCTTATAACGACCAATTTTTAGTCATTCTTAGCTTAGTTATTAATTGGTTTCCTCAATTTTATCATCTAGTAATATATTTAGTCATAAAATTTGTCATAAAATTTTCATTGGTTTAGTCATTAATTGTCACAATTAATGACCAAATATACAACAAAATATATTATTATATGAATCCTTGAGAAAACCAATTGATGACCAAAGAAATATGACCAAAATGTTGGTCATGTTATAAGATACTGTAAATTAGCTACTAATAGTCATATATATGCAAAAATTTAGTCACCATTTGAAACCAATTAATGACCAAAGAAATATGATTATATTTTAGTCGTGTTATAAGATACTGTAAATTAGCTACTAATAGTTGTATATATGCAAATTTTAGTCATCTTTTAATCAAAACATTGTTATTTGCAGTAGTCATTTATCTTTTTTTGGTATTTTCATATTAATTATATAAAAAACTGATTTAGTAGTTTCAATTCATTTCATTTAATTTTATTCATAATCAATATAAACAACTAATTTAGTCATATGTTCATTTTATTCAGGTTAATCATTAATTAATATAAACTACTAATTTAGTAGTTTTAGATTGATTTTATATGTTTATTATTAATCAACACAGATTAATTAGTATGATTTTCCGACTAAATTTAAAAAAAAAATCATACAATGTGCACGTTTATCTAATATGATAACACAAAGTTACATATGTTAATGACAAGACTAAATAATATCAAGTGCAAATAAAAATAATTTCAACCATATAAATTTTATTATATAAAATATCATGTATTACAATATGAGTTTCCAACATAATATAGGTTGGACTACAATTTATACATGAAATATTCTTTCATCATTTCAAAACATTATCACTGTGTTGCCAACACATTGCAAGTGAATTCATGAAATTTGAAGGCTTCACCATTTGTCTCTATGAATGTGTCTTATGCAATATATTATCTCTAACTGTATGACTAGACAAATTTTCTTCTCTCTCTCATTTTTTATTTGTCGCTCGAGTGTTATTGTTCTCCTCTTTTTTCAATTGCTGCTTCTTACCATCAGTATTGAGTTCCTCCCTTGAAAATGAAAGAAGATACAATACAAAGTATAAGACATGAAAGACGATGAATACTTGAATATAAAATAAACTAGACTATAAAATATGTATACGACATATACCTCAAGATTCGATAGTGGCCACTATGCGGCTAAATGCCCTGTATAAATAAATCAAATAAAACATCACCATAGACAATAACACCTTACAAACCTAGTATTCAACCTTCTACAAAACCTTAGGCACAATTATACCAACTAAGTTACATGTTAAAAATATCAGACAATAGATAACTTGTGAAAACAAATGGAAGAAAAAAAGATAAGTGTAAAAAATATCCTTATTTCTTGTTCTAAAAGAGTCATGTTCCTTAAATTTGGATATTCTTTTGCCCACAATAAAATTTCCTCGCTATTATGACCTATGTTTTTAGGATCGTGAGATTGATCCAACATCATATTGGATTGTGGAGACAAAATGATTCAACTTTCCAAGAGGTGTACCTCACTTGGTTGAATGAAGGTGCTAGTTGTGATTAGTGTCAAAACCTTAGGGAATCAAATAACTAAGGCCTAAAGAACACATTGCCACTTGTTCACTGAAAGAAAAAATTTCAGTCCCAAAATGGTCTCTAGGAGTACATTTTGTTGGATGGATATCACACTCTGAGAGATGATTATCTAATACAATGAGAAGTGTACATATATTGTCATGATGCCCCTCACAGTGAGACCGAATAGTTGTGTCCTATAATATTAATCATATTATACTATTTAATTATAAATTATGACTATCAAATAATTACTAGTTTGAATAATTAATCTGAAATTGTGTTTTTAGTATTTATGTATACATGAAAATATTCGGGAAAAAAAGGTACTTTTTGTGACTAGTTAATTTCTATCGAATCTAAATACACAAGAAATTATGGTGTCGACATTTCTCTAGTGGTTATCCGCTCATTGTACCAATTTCTCCAATGTCCTCTACTACTTTCGGTGAATTCCTCTTGGATGATGTCCAATGCCAATGTAGTGGACATTTACCCTTGATATTTTTCTAAGCCAAAGGGAAGCTCCAAAAGTAACAACCAAAAAGTAGCCTCAAATATATTATTGGGGGCCAAAATGCAATAATTATATGACAAGCCAAGAAACACTACATGTTAATCATCTTCCCTTTAATATTTATTGAATCATCATGTAATACTGAAGTGTTCAGTAGGGACATT